>JBBKCR010000016.1:5576427-5595898 GCA_037577295.1 Ladigesia roloffi
ATACATACATACACACACACACACACACACACACACACACACACACACACACACACACACAATATAAGCACTTTTTAAAACTATATACACTATATGGACAAAAGTATTTGGTTTCATCTCAGGGTTTAGGCTAGGTCCCTTGCTTCTAATGAAGGCCAATTTTAATGCTTCAACAGACCAAGGCATTTTGGATAATGCCATACTTCCAATTTTGTAGACACAGTTTTGGGAAGAACCTTTTCTATTCCAGCATGAGTGTGTCCCAATGCACACAACAAAGTCCATAAAGACATGGCTGAGCTTAACACCATCCAACACCTTTGGGATGAACTGGAATGAAGATTGTGAACCTGGCCTTCTCATCCAACATCAGATTTTGATCTCATAAATGTTCTCCTGAATGAATGGCCAGAAATTCCCACTCAAATATTGTGGTAAGCCTTCTAAGGAGAGTGGAAGCTGTTATAGCTGCCAAAAGGGTAACAACTTTATATTGAATCTATGTACTTCAATATAATGTCCCAATACTTTTGTCCATATAGTGTATGTAGCATTTTACTGAGGTTTTTCTGTGCAATATTACGAATAAATGTGATAACAATAATATTAATGTTACTATGTCTATTAGTAATATTTGATATTCCTACTAGACATTTCCAATTCAGTGTTTTATTTATTCTTTTACATTAAATTTTTGTAAGGATATATCCTTTGGTATGTTTTCAACAATATTCAACTGGTTTGAACACCCTATACAGGAGTGTATTTCATTATCCTATTATGCTCGTTCTGTTCTTTAACAAGTGTAGAATACCTATAATAAAAGAAACCGTTAATAATATTTATTATAAAGTTAATATACTGAATTAATCATAAATCAAATGTAGAGGTTACATCTTAACACAGATGAATTGACAGACATGAATGTAAATTGGTCAGAATTGTGTGTCTATTGTGTGTCTATTCAGCTACCTAGGTTATTTGTCAGGCTGGATATTTTACATTCTGAATAGTGAAAAATAGGTGACTCTCCTAGTCATCATATTTGGAGGCCTAGATTAGGAACCCCCAGAGGTTAGTGGTGGTGGCCGTTATCTGTGTGTGCTATATGGAGTTGTGTATTTGTGTGTGTTTTTGCAGTTTTTGATAGTGTGCTAGTTGAGGTTTATTGTCATATGTATGTAGTGCAGTGTACAGAGCACAAAGAAATGCGTACTTGAATACTCACAGGCAGAATATATGACATAAGACATAAAAGACAAAAGACAAAGCTGTGCAGCAACAATAACTAATCACAGGATAAGATAAGTTGCATAATGTTGCAGTGTATTATAAAGTGACAGTGCAATGTTAATTGTTGTGTGCTACAGTGTTACACATAGGGTGATTTATTGCACCCAGATAGAAAATTGTGAATGTTGTGTATCTCTGACTCAATAGTACCTTATCTGTCCCGGTCACATAGCACCCAAAGTGACACTACACCAAACAGACATGTAGAATGAGGGGCGGCTCACTGCACCATAAGGCCCTTTCAGAACAAAGCGCCACTGCACATGCCACAGATACACCTCCACTTGTCATTTATAGCCTTTCATTACTCAACAGCAGGACCTACTTCTCCTAAACACATGGCTTCCAGAGTCCAGCAGTTCTAGATACTGATGTGTCAGCAGTTGACATTCCTCACTCTCTCCCCCTCTGGGTTTTTTGTGCATATATCAGTCTCTCAGTCTCTGAGTCTGGCTCTTTTGCTCTCCTTCAGTACCTCTTTGTCTCTGCTTATGTCAGTCCCTCTATATTTCCTGTCCTTTATAGGGGCACTGCTGATCCAGTATCCAGTTTCAGGAAGCCTGCAACATATTGCTGGATCAGAGCAACTGTAATTTTGCCAAATTTAAATATATTTCGCTTTTTTGGTCAAAATTTAACAGAGCACTGAAAAACGTGTGACTTTGAGTGAGTCATGATGTTGGATATGCATTTGTTTCTATAGGGTATTATGCATA
Organism: Ladigesia roloffi; assembly: GCA_037577295.1. Lineage (NCBI taxonomy): Eukaryota > Metazoa > Chordata > Actinopteri > Characiformes > Alestidae > Ladigesia > Ladigesia roloffi. The sequence continues at coordinate 5,578,437 of JBBKCR010000016.1, forward strand.
GAGTAGAGTTGTGATTGAGCTTGGCGTATTATGTATACAATGTTTACGCTAAAATAGTTTGCTATGAAGTTTAGTGGTATTTAACAATAAATTACATATACCAACCCTACCAGCACTAGAGTTATGCAGAGAAGTCTCCCCATTTTTGCTCTTCACAATTGCAAATTGAATGTTCCATTCTAGAGAAATTTAGGCAGGTAAAATTTACAGTGGTCGTGAGTTTAATACCCCTAAAATCTCTCTCACATGAATAATGTCTGAGATATGGACAAAAGTAGACCTACTGAGTATAAAAAGACAAAATCGCTGTCAAAGAAAACTTTCACCACTATGAACGTATGACCATGACCACTGTCTGGTAATGACAGTTTTAGATCGAGATTTTGACCCTTAGGTTCCTGTCCAGAAACTGTAAAGAAATCAGGTTTCTCCAGAACTAACACATAAACCACTCTGTGATGTGTGAACAGGAAAGGCCAGCAGTCAGAATTCTGGAAAGCATGTCCCATTTCGTAACCCCGGTCTTCTCTCACATGGGGGACGGGTGTCAGTTTTGCCCCACTATTTATAGAATGTGTGTCTTGGGACATGGGTGTTCTGTGTGTGTGACATAAGACTGGAAATTTGTGGTCTTCTATAAACAGAAGGTCAGCTCTTTGGAACAGATCCCATCCCATGCACAGATGTCAGGGTGACGTTGCCATGGGGATATGGGGGGAGGAGCTGAAGGCACTCCTCACTTTCCCTTGGGGTTTCATCTTTTGTTCCATGCACCATTCATCACCAGAAGTGTGCCACAAAGCAGGAAGCAAAGGTGAACTGGGGCTAGGTCATGGTATTGATTTAGATGAAAATTGGGTGACGCAGGCAGGGCAGGAGGATTGTAAATGTGTAGGCTATGAACATATGGCCTACAGAAAAGCAATAGTACAACGTTTAAAAACAGGCTATCAGGAAGCATGCGTACAATTGATAAATAATTGTACTGCTCTTGTTGTTTTTGGAATAATGGACTTTTAGGGAAGTATAAGGGAAGTTCTATAATTATACATTCATTATTGCTTCTATTTTGGACACCTGGTCACTTCATGTGGATTGAGTGCTAAGATTTTAACCACCACCATTTACATTTCCCAGAAAGGAATTAAGCCTAGTCTTGGGATACCCTTTCCTTTTCAGTTGAAAATCTCTAGTCATAGCATTACATAATCCAGGACAAGGCTTAATCCCTGTCCGGGAAACCGACCCATTGAGTTATTCAGATTTAAATAAATGTATATATCACATGCAATATGCTCATATCAGACAGCCTATAACATCTGGCTAAACTGCACCTGGGACCATCTCCTGAAGGGGTTTGAGTTATAAAATTCAGATGTGAAGTTGCTTTTTTTACAGCAGCACCATTAGCCCTGGTTAATTGGTTTTAGTACAGCACAGGTATGTGATATGTATATAAAAGCACTTACAAGAATGTCTTAATATAAGTTAAGATATGGCACTTTTCCATATTTCCCTTCACTCATCTTTGTATGAGGCCTATCTGCAACTCATCCTGATATCATCGTGTGAAATTACCAGGTGTGTAGCCTATTAGCATTAAATTATCCAGCATGATTTACATCCAGTTGCTTGTTTTGAAGAGAATGCATTCATGGCTTAATGGATTACAGACTACTTACAGAAGCTTCTTGATATTTAACAAGTCAACATGTCATGGCTAACGCTGTGTGTTTACTCATTCGGCCCTCTATCCACCTTAAAGAACGATACCTGAGAAAGGAGCAGAGCAGGGTTTAAAGATGGAAAGAGAGGAGGACAAGAAGAAAGAGAGTAAGCCCTGCTCTCACTGCCATACGAAGACGTGCGGTGAGTGGAGGAGAGGGGGAGTAGCCGAGAGACACAGATGTCATCAGAGCCACTGGAGAGAGTTCTTGAAAACAGATGAAAAAAGAAGAAATGTAGCATGAGGAGAAATATCGGATTGGTCAAATGAACCTCAGAAAGTGGCTCTGATGTCATTGCACTGGTGCTTCTGAGGGCCTGTGTGAATTGCACCAAACCTCACCCCAGTTGTTTTGTTAGTTTCTTGGCATCTCCAGGTGTTTTGTGAATGGGCCTGGTCACACCTGGAGTAGTTAGCAGCTCTGCTGTGGTTCGTTCTGCAGCATTTGCACAGTAGAGGCATGGAGAGATGGGATATTTAATGAAAGCTGGGTTGCCCAAACTGTGGTCTATGTAATATAAACAACAACCTAATGCACTGTTGTCATGGTAATTCCCAACTTATCTACTATGAATATGCATAGATGTTCTACATGCTAGCATGAACATTTTTCGTTTCTAGCCTGTGTTTGTGTTTTAATTGCTGTTGTGTCCAAATGTTTACACTTTTCTGCAACAAATGTGCTTTATGGTAGCATGTTGCCAAGGATTTCTTATAAAAAATTAGAGCTGATGTAGGCACAGCAGGAATAAATGTGGAAAGCAGGAAGCCATATCATCTGATGGTTAACTCTAGTGTTAGCGTTCATTCATCATTTTGATCAAGTCAGGCCCTTTTACGTCAGTGCAGAACCCATTTGAATGACATGTGTTCAAATGTGCAATTCTGTAAATGGCTACATTTCTTTTCAAGCCACAACTGTTTATTCCTCATGGGTAACTGAATGTTTATTAATTGATTTAATCATTCATTTACTATACCTTTATTAACTATTCCTGTTAGGTTAATATCAAAATGAATCCGAAATTCAGACCTCATATTGTTTACCTGTTATATAAAAAAAAAACTATTGTGTGACTTTTAAGTGTCTCATTTTGTAAATGATATATGTCAATTATATTTGGCACTTTGTAAGAAAGAGTATAGCACTGTTAACAAATCTTAATAAATGTATATATTGATATTACATATCGATTGGTACCCATGGAAAAGCTTTTACATTGATTTGGATATTTTTTGTGTACAAATGTAGATGAAGACATTTGGGCGCAGCAATCACCAGAATAAGTTTTGATCCGAGAGTGAGCGGCAAAGATGTCGATCGAGAAAGGTCAACTTAGTTGCCCAATCGTGGAATGGACTGTTGGGCTATTTTGAGGTCCCTGACAGTCAGATCACCTTTCAACCGAAAATGTTTGGGCACCCCTGCTTTAAAGGGTTCTTTTTTTTCTTTTGCTTTGGAAACCAATTATGCAACAGGGCAGTAAACGGATTTGGGCCTTTGGCTGTAGTTTAGGAGTGATGTGTGTGGGATTAATGTCGCACTACCCTGCTGATCAGTTGGTCCTGTAAATCTGGCAAACCCTGACTTAATAGAGCTTAACATTGGGGGACCTGGACTATACAACTTGTGTGTTGGTGACTGAAGGTTAAAAGTTATTCAGTTACTTATGTGTCCTGTGTCTCTTTCTCTCCTCAGCTAGCATGGCCGTCCCTCCTGCGTACTCTGATCTTGGCAAATCTGCCAAAGATATCTTCAGCAAGGGCTATGGTGAGTGAGCACAACCACACACACACACACATCCACACACACATACACACACACATACATTCATAAAAGCTGAAGTGAGCTGTCTTTGTCTGTAAGTCAGCTTGGCTTGTCTTAGATCTCAATTAAATTTAATACAGACAAGCTCCTGGTCTGTGTAACAGCAGTACTCTGCTTACTCAGGAGAATAAATGCTGCTTGTGCAGCCAGGGAGACAGATGGGCAGGTTTATATGGCAGTGGGAAGTAGTAGAACACTATTGCTAATGAGGCCTGTGCTGTATCTTGAAATAGAAATTTCACTGTTTTTTTTGTGCAAAATTCAGTGGTAAAATAAATGACGTTGTTCATAGTAGTTTAATGTGACATTGTATTGAAATAAGTCCTCCCAGGTTTCTTTAAAGTGGTGGTAATAGGAACCAGGGACCAAATCGAGTCTTCTTTATTCACTGATTGACAAAACGTTTATAAATGGGGGGAACCCACCTTGCCAAAATGGGTACTATGGCCAAACGGGGCTGGTGCCCCCCCTCCCCCTCAAGGGCCTGATCTGCAGAGCCAGTGTATCCTATCTTTTATCCTCATGGGGATTATAACATCCTGTGAACAAACATAACCAGCTGTGAATGTGGACTGAAACTATGGTCTGATAAGCTTGTGTTATATACCCAGCTCTTATGTCATTCTTCTCTTCCCCTGTCCTTTAGGCTTCGGAACAGTTAAACTGGACCTCAAGACGAAGTCCCAGAGTGGAGTTGTGAGTCACTTTCTCTCTTAACTTATTTTTCATGATCCTGTTTTTCATCAGAGTTTGGGAAAATGCAAGCAGTTGCTGCTCTACCATGTGAGAGATGTTTTCCATTCATCCCATGCCGTGCCATTGGTATAGCGGGTTTATTTTAAGGAGTGTTCAGTGACTCATCCACATCAGCCTGCAGCCTGGGCTTGAGAGGGTGTAAGAATGTGTTTGAGTGTGTGTGAGCACATGGTTTAGCCAGGCTCAACCACATTTCTTGCCTATTCATGTTCCCCATTACTTTCTCTCTGCATGCCTGGATCAATATCCTTACCATGTTTTCCACCCTTTGACTTAAATACACTATACATTTGAATAAAGTCTTTTGTGTCTTTATGCACATATTTTTACTAACGGTATCCGTTTCTCTCTGCCTTCTTCTTGCTTGCTTTTTTTCTGGACTTGGTCAGATGGTAAGAATGTGTTTGCTTCTTGGTGTTTGTGTATTTAAGCAAGAGAGTGTGAGAAAGACTGTTTGTTGTGCGGATGTGCGGGTTGGCCTTTTCTCTCACAGACATCAGCTCAGCTTCCCCCCAAATGGCCATATACAGCTGATCAGACACTATTCTGGAGCTCAAGTGATAATAACAGGCCCTCCTGCTTTTCCCTATTAGTAATTCCCGTTCTTGTCTCCAAATGACATTATCCCCCACTACTGTATTTGTCCCACTCCATGCTTTACTGCTTTAGTCCAATACTGTAAAAGGCCTAACTACAGAGGTCTAACCCCAAGAGGCCTAACTACAGAGGTCTAACCCCAAGAGGTCTAACTACAGAGGTCTAACCCCAAGAGGCCTAACTATAGAGGTCTAACCCCAAGAGGCCTAACTACAGAGGTCTAACCCCAAGAGGCCTAACTACAGAGGTCTAACCCCAAGAGGTCTAACTACAGAGGTCTAACCCCAAGAGGTCGTACTACAGAGGTCTTTGCCCCTAAATCTGTTTACATGACTGTATGATTTCTCTGTCCTGTTTTTCTCCCTCCTTTCCCTTTAATGAAGTTTAATGAAGAAGTCTTCCCTCTTTCGTTCATTCTTCTCATTTACCATCTTCTATCTCTCTCACTCGATCTACATGCAGGAGTTCTCAACTGGGGGATCCAGTAACACAGACACAGGGAAAGCGTCTGGTAATCTGGAGACTAAGTACAAAGTGAAGGAGCTGGGCCTGACCTTCAACCAGAAATGGAACACCGACAACACTCTGACCACCGAGGTCACAATGGAGGACCAGGTGAATGACCCACCACACACAGAGATCCTCACAACATCCAAGGGCTGGCTTGGACAATTTTCAAACTTCATGTATATATTCATCATGTTAGTATTTAAGCTCAACATACTGCACCACTTTCAACTTGACGGTTAAAACTAGAACAGCAGAAATGCAGTGAAAAACCTTTGATTAATATTTGAATATTAGGCTCTGCTGCATATCAAATCAAGCACTTTCTCAACCAGTATTCAGCCAAACACCAGTGGGCAAATGAAAGATTTGGGCTTCATTAAGATGCCTAAATTAGGAGCACGCCCTGCGGAGTTATTAGCTGAAAACCGTTCACCTTGCTCTGGTGTCCCAATACTTTATTCCTTGTCGGAACATGCTCGTGTCTGGAGATCTGGAGTTATTAGCCAAAGACCTGGTGTCCTATTATTTTTGTCCTAGGTGAACAGTTCCAGGGGCTATTATGGTAAACAAGGTGTCGCTGAAATTGGTATGGATATTACAGTACACATATTTGTATTCAACCCCTCAAACAAAGGAAGTAGGTTGTTGTGATGTAGTGTGTGTTAAACAATTATATTTTTCAGGTATAATATTTTCAGGTATGTTTCATGTGTCTTCATGGTCATAATGGTAGTATTGTGTGATAGAGGGAGACTTAGGTAACAGGTGGAATTGACAGTGACTAAACTAGCGAGGATATATTCGTATGCAGGGGTTTGGGATTTTAATGACACTGTTGAAGTTAAAAGAGCAGAAATGCCTCCGAGACTGATCTACCATTGTGGCACAATTTTGTTGAATCATGTCAGGAACCTCATTTTAGAATTGTTTGGTAGGTTAGTCTCACAGAAGAGTTCTTCATTATGACTGGTATACACTGCAGCCTATTGGACATATTTTGTAACCCTCAATAACAAGCATGCTTAAAATGATTATTCATTGCAAAAACATATTCTTTTTGGAGAATATATGTTCAAAACCAGTAAAATACTGTTCCAGCCAGCCCTACAGCTCCCCACCAGCATGTGCAGAAATGCCTCTGTTAAATGTATTGTGTGTGTACATTGTGCTTTATGTCTGAGTTTCTGGCTAATTTTGCTCTATGTGTTTGTGTAGCTGGCTAAGGGGCTGAAGCTGGGTCTGGACTCCTCTTTTGTGCCCAACACAGGGTAAACTGGATTGTTTACTTCAGAAGTACCTCTTCAATCTAATCAGACTATTACTTTGAATAATGTTTAATATTGAAAATATGTTTTATCAGACTATTTGGTGGCTGGTTTTGGTGACTGTCTCCTATCTGCACCCACAACCCCCCTCTTTTCCTCTCTCTCTCCAGGAAGAAGAGTGCTAAGCTGAAGACAGGTTATAAACGTGACTACATGAACGTGGGTTGCGATATAGATTTTGACCTGGCTGGGCCTACAGTGCATGCTGCAGCTGTGCTGGGTTACGAGGGCTGGCTGGCTGGTTACCAGATGGCCTTTGACACTGCCAAATCCAAACTGGCTCAGAACAACTTTGCCCTGGGCTACAAGGCCGGTGATTTCCAGCTGCATACCAACGTGTGAGACATCAGAAACCCTTCCTTCACTCTAGTGTTTTAAGTGTGCAGGTCTATAATAGTGGTCATACATACATTTCATTGCTTGAGATGTATAGTCATGATGCTCACTGAATCAAAAATATATTTAAAACACATGTACCCAAAAATAGGGCCCCATGGGGGTGCAGTGAGTAGCATTGATGCCTCACGCTTCCAGGGTTGTGTGTTTGAGCCTGGGTCCTGGTCTTGTGTGTGTGAAGTTTGCATACTATCCTTGTGATGGTGTGGGTTTACTTTTGGGGTCTCAGGTTTCTCCCACCGTCCAAAGACATTTGTGTCAAATGTACTGGAGATGCTAAATTGAGTGGGTGTGAGCGAACGTAATGTTTGTGTGTGTGTGTGTGTTTGTGTTTGTGTGCATTCTTGCCTCGTGCACGGAGACCCTGGGATAGCCTCAGTGTACCCATGGCCTCAGTAAGGGGTTAAGCAGTTACAGAGAATGAATAAGTTAACAAAAAATAACAAGTATTTATTTAATATTACTATTAAAACTAAATATGGCCAAAAAATAGACACTTTGCCGACCAGATGAGGGCCGATTCTCATGTTCTGTTCTTGAGCCTTTTGTAAAAATATCTTGAGGACCACTGTACAATGTAATTTGAAATTAGCTGTTAAATCCGTTAAGTATAATGTGGATGAGAAATACTATTCTGAGTAACTGCATGAGTGAATAATATAAGACTGATCATCACTATGATTAATGTAAACCATAATTATTTGGGTCATTTCCAGGAATGATGGTACAGAATTTGGAGGCTCCATCTACCAGAAGGTGAACAACCAGTTGGAGACGGCAGTAAATCTGGCCTGGACGGCCGGCAGCAACAACACGCGCTTTGGAATCGCTGCTAAATACCAGCTGGACAAGGACGCCTCTATCTCTGTACGTCCCTAAAAACTCTCTTGGTTGTCTTGCCAGGCACTTGATTTGAAATACGGTGTGCCCAGATTGCTGATTTTGTAGCTGCAGATTTTGATCCAAAATCGCAGAGACCTGATTTACGATTTAACGAGAGAAATACGTTTAGAGTAAAAACATAAGTCTGGACATCCCTGTTCTAATATTACAGCACACGCTTCAACCTCTAGCCCCCTCAGTGCCATAAACACCATGCTGCAGATCCCAAACTGCATATCAGTAATGCTGTTACCCAGAAGCCTTATCTATATAACCTTTGTAGAAGCTCATTTGCTGTTGGTGTAATTGGATGTTTGTGCTCCTCTGCAGGCTAAAGTAAACAATGCCAGTCTGGTTGGAGTCGGATACACACAGGCTCTGCGGCCAGGTAACCACACAGTGTTTATACGTGATCTTGATATGTTAATACACATAAACTTTTTAGTATGATATACTTATTTTCCAACCCAAAAACAGGAGGTTGTGGTATAGTATGAGTTAAGGACAATTTAACTTAGAAACTCTGAACAGTATATATTTTTTGTTAGAATAAATGCAATTTTATTTAGAATAATTTGTAGCATTATTTATTTTTATGTATATATATATATATATATATGTGTGTGTGTGTGTGTGTGTATGTGTGTGTGTATTAAGAAGGCATGAAATTCCACTAATTAAATCTTGATGAAGAACACGTGTTAATTAAATACAATTCCAGGGTCATTCCTCATCAATCTGATTAAAAAAATGCCAAGAGTGTGCAAAGCTGTCATCAGAGCAATATTTTCAGTATTAATCTACAATGTTGCCAATAATAAAAACAAAGGAAGTGAATGAGAAGGTGTGTCCAAACATTCGACTGGTAGTGTACATGAGAATTTTTGACCAGAAAAGTAAATCATCTGTGTGCCTCTGTCATACTGGAGAAATTCCTTTAGGTCACATACTCCATGCGTAGTTTATAATACCACCCCTAGAATTAGATTTATGTTGATGTAGGTTGGTTGGGTGTCTCAGTTCATTGTGTGGTAGTCGTTTGCCCTTTCTCACCCCGTCTTGTCTACTAGGTGTCAAGGTCACTCTTGCTGCTCTGATCGATGCAAAGAACTTCAACGCTGGTGGACACAAGGTTGGCATTGGCTTTGAGCTGGAGGTGTAAAGATGGAGAGAGCAGCAGGAAGACGAGCGGCACAGATGGAAACCAAGACACTCTGACCATAGAGCTGACTATATAACCCCCACAGCCTGCAAGATTACATGGACCCGTTTTCCACAACTTCTCATTTTGCATACTCATGTTTTAAATGCAACTGTAGGTTTTGATCCTTCGCAACCTGCAGTCCCTGTCAGTCATGTGACCAGTGCTGTTCCTGGCTACACCACTGTAAGGCCATCACCATAGCTGCAGCATGACCTGTAGACAAGGTTCACTCGACGGTCCCTTTTAATTTGTTCTCACTCCTCCTCGAGCACCTATAAAACTGTGCTATGTGCATTTTCTTTCTCACTGCATTATTGATACACAGGTTCTTTGTTGTATGTAATATTAATTTTGTTTGACTTCTGAGAGGAAGCTTCAGGCAGTTTCGCTCTTTTTGCAGTCCAAGTTCTGTGATTTTAAATCCTGCAGTTCTGATATTCAGTTCTTGTGGAGAAGAAGGTGGCTACAGGAAACTCAATGAAGCTTCAGAGGAGACAGAAGGGCAAGTCTAGTGTAAATTGTCATCTCCATGTTTTGCAGAGCAGAGTTTTAAAGGGAAAGAAAAGCCTCTGCTAACATCACATCTCTTTCCTTTCATGTTTATACTAGTCACTCTGATACTTTGTCATTTTCATTGCCAAACATGGAATATTTAATTTGATTTTCTTCATCTGTGTTTGGTAGGCATTAGTGGCAAAGGGAGCATTTCCTCTTTGTGTCCTTGTCTTTTCTTCTTTAAACACTCACACTTGTTTTATTCTGACTGTGCTGTGGTGGATGACTAGATTAAGAAATGGAGAAAATGATGTTGTGGAACCCAATAAAGGGGAACGTTGGCTCAATTTACTTTCTGTGGCCTGTTATTCAAGTTTCATCTGAAGACCCAACTCTTCCAAGAGCACACTGGTGACTAAATATTCCTCTTGTATCTGCTTATTACATCAGCCCTATGTCTTATTTACGTTTGCCACTGAATGTCACTGTACGTCGCTCTGGATAAAAGCATGAACTGAATCCCGTAAATGTAAACAATTGCCTATTTACGTACGATTTTGAACAAACCTTTGGACACAGTGTTGATTGTAAGCATTGAAAATATATTTATGATCAGACATAAAAACAGAGGTTGTTTTACATAGTCAAAGTGTTACAATGTACAAAACCAAGATGACGTTCACAGAATATTCACACTCCGGCTTCCATAACAACGAAATCGAAAGTGGAGACTGCAATGAACCATTTTGTCCAGTAGGAGGTAGGAGCGATCCAAAAGCAACAAGCACTCACTGGTATGTAGTTCTGGCCCTGCAAGGCACCGAAAACAGTAAAGCTGGAAAAGGTCGTGAACCCTGGCCCTCTGTGACCCCTTCGTGGGTCTGTCTCACGAAGGACATTCTGACAAGAGGTTCCTCACTAGGATAAACAAAGCTTTACAAATGCAACCTCAGTTAACTCATTAAAAAATAGATCACTGCTTTCTTTTAAACCCAGGTTTAGGCACACAAGCTGTAGATTTATTTCAAAAATGTATACCAGTATATTCTCTATAGTACCTACTGTATGGGTATATACTGTATACTGCATATTGCACCCCTACATAGACTGCATGCTGTACGAGTATATACAATATGTATCATACACATACTATACATGCAATACTGTACCAGTATGCACTGTGTACTGTTTACTATACCGGTATATACGGCATACTCCTCATCATTTTAATAGTCAATAGAAGTATAGTACGCCCCAATTAGACACTACCAGTAATATGTACTGCTTTATAGGATACAATATATCATAAAATTAGCTCTGGGTATATAATAGAATATTTGACCTGAAAAATACATCATCTGCGTCTCCATCATACTGGAGAAATTCATTTTGGTCACAAACTCCATACTGCTAACGTTTGGGCACAATCAACATGCACATAGCTTGAGGTAGTCCATTTCAAACACAGGCTGAGATAAATCCTTGTCCATTAGCAATGAAAGAATGATATTTATGATGAAATATTGGGAACTATTTTGTCAAAGATGGAAAATGTTATACTCCATAAATACGTAGAAAGTGAAGCATTAGTAACTGTAAAAGAGGAGTAATAATCGCTTTAGTTTCTTATAAATGTTACAAAAGACAAAAAATGACGCTCAAAATGACCAGGCTGCTCAGAGGATTGTCCAAAAGATATGTGTGATCTGCAATCTGAAATTTAACCTGCTCTGAAATAACTGGCCACACAGTATAAGCTGGCAGTGTAGAGCACTAAAAAATGTATCCATCGTTGGGAGACAAAATCCAGGGTTTGGCCAAATTCATCTGACTACATTTGGCTAAGCAAGAAATCAATCTAATAAACAATATGAAATATCAAGAGAGATCCTCCAGCCACGTCCATTCCTGCAGACTCTGAAAAAGACAGATATCATGAATGAATAAATATATTCAACTCTAATGAGTGTGCATGCATGCATGTGCCTGTTTGTGTGTGCGAATATCTATTAGGAATAATTCATCAAGATAGTCGAATTCGAGTAGACCAGTCGTGATGACACCCCACACACGCAATAACATGGATGTACAACAATGAGCAACTTTTATTTAAGTTCTCTGTGAAGTTAACAGTCAACATGACAAATAAACTAAACAAAACAAAGGCTGATATATCTTGACTGTTCTGGTAAATTTGTAAACAGAAAGTGGGAACAGTTTAAGCCGTGGCGCCACTCAGCTCCTCTTGCCCGGACGTCTCTCTGCAGAGCTAGTGTTTGTGTTAATGGCCTAATACAGGGGTCACGAACATGGGGGCCATGGGCACCAGGGTGCCCCCAAGGACCACATGAGTAACTTGCGGACCAGTTCTATAAATAGCACAACTCACCAGTGAGCAGTGTCTAAAATTTAATTTTATCCTGTTGCTCTTCTTCTTTTACCACATTAGCATTTTTATAGTTTTGAAAATCACAAAACAAAAAGAAAGCATTTAATACTAAACTTTTACATGAAGTTTAGTTGAGTTTAAGAATATATATGTGATTGTGTGTGCGTGTGTGTGTGTGTGTGTGTGTGTGTGCGTGTGCTTATAGTCTGAATACCTGCATGCTGTTTTCTGTCTCCTTAATTGTTTCATGTAGCAGACTCTGCAACCGGTTCTCAAATGTCTTGCTTTCTTCAATTACAATCAGGGACTCTTCCCTGCGCACACATACACACATGTCACAGAGTAATATATAAAGCGATATAAATACAATAAGCTGCTCTATTGTAGCCATACACTACAATAGAATTTTCACAGTAATGGGATAGTCACTTCTCATGAATCAACCTGAGGAGTGTTTTTTATTAGAAATGTTTTTAACATTTGAGCTGTGCGTATTAGAATCCATACCTATATTATTTTAAACTACTCAATACCACATAAGGAACAACTTAAAAAAATATTTTTCAATCTTAGTTCCTTAGTTCAACTTTAATAGTTTTAATTCCTTCTCATATTTTGGAAAAAGAAAATTAATTTTAATTATTCATTTAGTAAATATATTTAAATAGCTTCAGTTTATTTCTGTATAATTGGTCTATTTTTACATATAAGCAATGCTAAACTAACGTGTCATATCATAGTTCTATGTACAGTCGTTTAATTGGTTTTGCATTGAAAGTTGTCATCTTGGATTGAAATTACATTTTGCATTAATGTTTTAATTCTATTGCATGTATTATTTTCTATTGTTCAAGTAGAAGTTTTTGATGAGTAGACATCAAAGCATGTTTTTTTTCTATTGAAAGCCTTGGAAAATACACCCATTCTTGGCACATTCTTTGTACTCACGGATGCTGGAGGACAGGAAGGCTGCTAGCATGGGCAGGTCGGTGCTGTAAGGGTGGAGGACCAGAGGAAGGTGGGGTCCGCCCTCCATCTGGACTCCCGCTAACTGGGCTCCAAACTTTACTCTGAAAACAACAAACAGCTGTCAACCTTTTGAAATGATGTGCATTTCTGCTTGATGGCTTTTATTATGGTTTCTAATCAGTCTATATTTTGGAAGAGAACACTAGGAATTGAATGATGAGTAGTGAGTGAATGGGGGACCGCTCCAGCCAGAATCAGCAAGACCAGTTGTACTCTCTTACACTACATTACATTCATTTGGCAGATACAAAATGACATACAATACTAAGAACCATACAGGTTTCAGGAGAGTGTGAGAACCAGAAGAGAGTATAAAATCTTTATGTTGGAGTAGAGCAAGAAGCATCAAGAAAGGAGACTGAACAGATGAGTTTCCAGAAGGTTTTTGAATATGGAGGGGGATCTTGTTGGGGATCTCCCTATGATAGATCAACACTTAGCATGAGGTTACACATTTTGACAGCATTTGCTGTCTTAAAAAAACAACATCTCTTTTATAACAGCACAGTGCTCCAGTCAGTTCTGGAATTGTTTTGACAATCTTAATGAGCATCATGTCTTTGGTTTTCCCACCGCAGGGGTTTTTTCTCTCACTTGCGCCTGAATTAAAAATTTTTTTTGGAGAGCGGGACTTTCCACAACACAGCTGCCATGCTGAGCAACTACACACAGGCCTTTGGTTCTATTACAGAAAAAACATGAGTTGCCCAAGGTGTTAAAACTTGAGGTCTACCTGAGTTCATTTCTTGTTTTGATTGTGTGTTGAACTGCAATATTATATATTATATTATATTATTTACACAAGATAATAAGTTCTCCAATTAATTAAAAAACAGATTATTTGAGAAAATTAGTCCCTTTTTCTGTTCTCATAAGTAGAAATAGTCACCAGTTCTTAAAAACAAATACAAAGATGTTTAGTTCAATATACGCACCACCAAAAGATAAAACATGCAAAACTTTTTTTTGCAGTGGTCTCGCTTTTCCAGAGCTGTATAACACACAAGTGTACTTGTAAAGCTATACTTGAGTTGACCAAAGAAGGTCTTTGATAACACAACAAGGTGATGAACTACTAAGCGTCCTTATGCTTTAATTTTGCAGAAACATTTCCTTATCTCCTACTTAGTCAAAGTATTCATTAAATTATAGAGTGAAGGTTAGTTTGGACTGTGGAATTATCATAAGACCTACTTTGAGCAGTGGATTTATCATAAAACCTCATAAATACAGCAATAATACACACAGTAATAATGTGTATGAGTGTGTGTGTGAGTAATACTCACTGAGTATGTATATGTGTGACTTACACAGGCCACTTTGAGCAGGTCCCACAGCTCCTTCTGTCTCTTCTCCTGCATAGACAGCAGGTCTTGTTCACACTGAGTCATGCTGTTCACCACACCTTCAACCCGGGGAAGCAGCTCCATCACCCTCTGCCTACACACCACTGTCTTACTGCAGGAACACACAAACAAATACTCACACATACATGCAGAAAGCAGGCAAAACATCTAATTTGATGGATGCAGATTATGATAGTTATTGTAAAACAAACACATAAATGTGTAAAGAAACCTGAGGTGCGTGTAGAACTCCCTAAGTTTTTTCTCGTAGAACTGAATTGCCTGGACCACCAGCTTCACCACCTCCTGACAGTCACCTATGCATCTCTGATCTAAAAGATGAAACAACAGAAAATGGGTGACAAATGTTAAAATCCGGGTAAAAGAAGTTTAGATTTACCGCTATTTCACCATCATTATATATAATTATATATATTTTAACCCAAATATATATAACCATAGCATCCAGTAAGCAAAAATTTGTCTATATTCAGAAATAATTTGAAGAGAGTCATTGTTCAGTGGTAACATTGTAAAAGACAACCGCACCTGCTATTGTAAACATGCAAATGAACCTAAACACTTAATGTGTCCTGTAATTGCAACAAAGCTAATAGTCCCAGCTAATAGCTCTTACACATTGCTATATATAATGGGAGGTCAAACCTGTGAAGCTGTCTCACCTCTGGGTTTCTCTCTCAGTTTGCGAAATAATTCCATTGCCTTTACCTCTCTGGGGGAAAAAAATGTAAATAAAGAGTGGAGTAAACATGGATGTATTAAGGTCTATCTTATGAAAGTGTGCAAAAGTGTGAATTAAACTATGTCAAAACTGAGCACAGAAATGCGTTCTCCGTAGAGAACTGTTTATATTTTGTATTATTTATATTTTGTACAATATGCACAATTATTGGGTTGGGTTTTATTAATAAACTGCTATAAGTATACTGACATCAGTAAATATTATATTATATTGCATTCATTACAAATATTATATTACACTGTATTATAGGTTTATAAATATATTATTCCAATTATATACACATTATGCTACTTACAGTGACTCCAGAGCTTCACTGCTTCTCCATGGATGCCTCTGTAGATCCACTATATCAGTCTGCAGCTTCATCATCTCTTCCTCCAACTTAGTCACATCCTCCGTCTGACAAAAGGATGCACATACACAAATGCACACTAAGCACACATATGACAACCTGCTACATAGAACAAACTTCTAGAGCTAAACAACACTTTTACCAGGAAACATTTTAAGTTTTTAAGACACTATTCTGGTCTGAATCTTATTCAATAATAATAATAATGATAAGAATGATAATATGATAATAAAGATAATAACAATAATAATAAAAAAACAATAATAAATAAATATATAATAATAATAATATGTATCCATATACTGCTTTTCACAAACCCAAGGTTGCTTTAAAAAGCAAGCAAAAAAAACCTGCAATATCTTACTCAATTATTTAATCTGTGAATTGACAGAATATTACTGAATGTTAATCTCATTACCATATTGTCTACTGCTATATTATTGTATTTATTTATTTTATTAATTCAGTCACAGCTATTTTTGCATTTCTGATCTGCTTGTACAGTCCTTATTCTATACATAAAGCAATGTCCCTGTTATTGGTTACATTAATGACCTTGTCATTGTGTTGCACTATTGTTTATCCTTTACATTTTTAATTGTCTTATTATATTTTATTCTTTATTGTTGCAGTTAGCATGTTAATCACACAAGAACTGGCCTTGTGATAAATAAATGACTTTCTTATCATCTTCTTACCTGTCCGCGGTTAACTGCAGTAATCTCCATCTCTCTCCATACACTCAGCAACTTTTCTGAAGCTGTAACAACAAGTATATTTTTAAGAATAAACTGAACACCACCACACTGTGAAAATTATTTATAAACATGTAAGGCATAAGTATTTTGAGAGATGATGCATCTCAGGCTCTGCGTAAGTGTATGCATCTATGTGCAATTGTGTGTGTGTGTGTGTGTGTGTGTGTGTGTGTGTGTGTGTGTGTGTGTGTTACCTATGCCAGTAGCTCTCTGCTCCTGGTACTTGTCCATATCTATATGCAGGCTGGCTGTGAAGAAATCATGTGTAGCTTTAAGTCTCTGGTGCACTGACACCATCTCATTCTTCTGCTTGGATAGTGTCCCATTATGTCTCAGCAGACTCATACTGAGAGAGAAAGAGGTTGTGTGTAGATGAAGGGTAAGAGAGAGAGAGGGGGATAGACAGAGAAAAAAGAAAAACAGTGTGAGTAAGAATAATTATTCATGAATTTTAACGGCTCATACACTTGCACTTAAATCAATATTTTATGTTTGCCATTGTTACTCAATTATGATTAAAAAAATTCAAATTTGCCTTGATCAATCATTTGTGTTTAGTTTGCAGTTTGCATGTTGATAATCAAATCTGTAGGTTCTCCTGCTGCTCAGTTATAAATACGGTCTAATAAACACATGCATTCATTTGCACTTATGCAGGTCTTTTTGAATGTTCCTTGGTTAAGTCAATTTTAGGTTTTTGGAGTCAGTAATTACTTGACTACTAAAATAATTGATAGTGACAAACCTACAGTATTTTATGTAAACCTAAATAAATACAATATATCTATGCATATAAATGTGGGCATCAAAGTATAATGCAATTAATGGGGTGCATGAATAAGAAGCTACAATCACAGATGAGTTTGGAACACTGACAGCCGTCTTCTACTTTCGGCTGCTCCTGATTAGGAGTCGCAACATTAAACAAAGTTTCTCCATTTCCTTCTGACTTCTTCACCTTCCTCTCTCACACCAACTGCCTGCATGTCCTCCCACATCACATCCATAAACCTCCCACTTGACATTGTTCTTCTCCTCCAACACACTCAGTCTCTCCTCAGCATCCTCCTCCCAACACACACAGAGTCTCTCCTCAACATCCTCCT
>JBBKCR010000016.1:5614999-5633265 GCA_037577295.1 Ladigesia roloffi
ATTTAATGTTCATTCTTTGCTGAAAACATATTTTAAGTTGCGATTTACCACCACTGGCATGCCATGGGCCTGTGATCCCTGTGGTTTTAGCCCCCAAGGGATGTGGCCCCCGCTGCAGTATGCGTCCCTTATTCTTTTTTATTAAAAGTGGTAACCCTAGCTATAAACCACTTAAAAATGTAAATAAATATATTATACTATATAAACAAATATATTTATCAGCATTGACTGTGCAGACCTGACACTGTTTTTAAATGAGAAACTTGTTCTTCTGTTATCCTTTGGCATTGTGTTATACATACCAAATGATAACATAAGTGACCTATTTTATGTCATATGATCGGATTCATATTTTGTCCTATTTGATGTACTTTACAGCCTTTTCTGCTGATACAAGTAATGCTCCGATTGATCGGCCGATATTGGCTAAAAATAGCTTGATCAGCGATCCCCAAACCCGCCGATCACTTGACGTTAATTACTCGCGCCACTATTTCACACGTGCATGCACGCCGCACAGGTAAACAATAGCAGAGTGGGGCTTACCAGTTCTCCCGTCTGGAAGTTTTTCAGTGTCCAATCAAGACGTAAAGTTAGCCGTTTGCAATGTATACAGTGAGGAAATCTCTCGAGGTGGAAGCAAGCAAGCAACGGCATTTAAACACCACTAACATTAAAAATGCTTTTTATGAAGCTCTAGAAAACTTTGCCACTGTTGTGAATACTATCCGATTAGGGACTGAACGAAGGTGATTCACGGGAATAACCCATTTATTGTCACCACTCAACAGACTGATTTGTTGTAGTTTTCATACATTCAGGTGATCTTTTACGCGTCCAAAAGAAACAGCTAACTTTAGCGTCCGTCTCTGCCTCCTGCTGCACTGATCTCATGTCTCAGTGAGGGCGGGGGAGATCCCGTGATCCTGTTTCTGGACGCTGATTGGCTCAGGTGAAGTGTTCTATGTACGCGCGTGCATGTTTAAAAAACAGCGAGGAAGTTTTAAGAAAAGAAGGGTTAGAAGAACAGAGAAAAACATCGCCTTTATACTCAAGTGATTAGGCATATTAGAACACGCCATACAACTAAACTATTCCGAGTTTTATAATCTAAACCAGCCGACGCCAACAACATCCCCACCCCTCAAGCAGCCGACTGTGAATGATGCATTAACAAGACATGAACCATACAGCAGGGATAGTACGAGGTGGGAAGACATCACGTTCAGAATTAAGGAAGTCATTTGGGTTACAGTGGCTTACATTATTTTATTTTTTGGATCTGATGTAGTTGGTTCCTCAACTACGTTCATAATAATGACAGAAAAAAACACTTGTCAAAGTTTTGTCCTTTTTAGCAGGAGCAGGTTTGGTGTAAAAACTTTTACATTTTTGCTGCCAATTATAAAATTTAATCAGTGTATTAAGAGGCTACATCCCATTAAGCTGACCTGATGTGTGTTGGTCTGCCTGACCCCTCTTTGTTTGGAATAATTTTTAAGTTACTCTGCCTTATTTGGGAAAGATGGCCTACAGTAGCCTTAACTTCTCATTTTCTACCATAAACACTTCAAGATCTTGACTGTAGCCTATTTCTACAGTTTTTTTTTCAATATAGTAAATTCATAGTAAGTTTCATTTCTACAAATGATGCAAACTGCTAGATTATAGATTAAACATTTTCCATTCCCCTGATCGGCAGTGATCGCTAATTGGCAGATCATGATCTTGGTGATCGGTAATCTGTCGGCCCTCAAAATGATGATCGGAGCATTTCTAGCTGATACTGATTGTTTTAGATGCAACGGCTCACGTGCATCATCTCAGTTTTTGTTCAACATATAAGAATATAGATAAATATTATAACAATATCTTAATTTTTCCATAGGTGTGTTCCACTCAGTGACTGCAGACAAGTGCCTCTCCTCGCCATGTCAAAACGGAGGCTTGTGCATAGACAGCGTGATGGACTATTTGTGCCTCTGTCCGACTGACCCACTCAGGTACGAGGGAAAAAACTGTGAGCTTCTATATGATGCCTGTGTTGAAGCTGAGTGCCCAAACTGCATCAGTACCCCTGGTACAGTGAACTACACCTGCCCATGCACCGAGGACTTTGGAGGCCCAGGCTGCACACTGGACACTGACGAGTGTGAGAGTAACCCCTGCACTGGCATTAAGAGTCACTGTGTGAATGGAATCGATGGATATTCCTGTTATTGTCCCAGTGGCTACAGCGGCGACGACTGCCAGACACGTGTGAGAAGCTGTTCAGATGACCCATGCTTTAATAATGCCACCTGTGTGTGGGCACCGAGTGGCTATGACTGCCAGTGTTCCCGAGGCTTCCAGGGGAGCCACTGTGAACAGGATATTGATGAGTGCCTGTCCCAGCCTTGTCAGAATGGCGCCATTTGCCTAGATGGCATCGATGTGTATCAATGCTTCTGTGTGCCTGGATTTCAAGGTTACCACTGTGAGATAGACATTAACGAGTGTGCGTCTCGACCCTGCGAGAACAACGGGACGTGTATCAACGAGAAGGACCGCTACGTCTGCGAGTGTCTGTTAGGTTTCACAGGTAAGAAATGCTTTGTTGGAAGAACTTTTCTAAAAAGTCAGTTTACACAATTTTTCTCTTGTCGTCAAGCAGTATATGTATATGTAATCAAGAAGCCAAGACACATTTGTTGCCAAGACATATTTGATGTCTGTTTAAGATTCAAGATTTCTTGTCATATACTCAGTTATACAAATACACTACATAATGTGAAACGTGCACATTTAGTTTAGCATTAGAGCTATGGGGCTGATTGGCAATGTACAAACTACATGCTGAACCAAACCTCTACACCTCTATTGTAGTGCTACTTTCTAATATCACCCCATGGGGACTTTCTAGCACTTTTTGGTCATTTTAGTTTTAAGATGTCTGAAACGTGCAAGGCGCTCCATTGATTTTATCTATCTATGGTTTGTGCTGATTTTAAAGTGACTCTTTCAGTAAGGAACCTTGTTGTAGAGCAGGGGTCTCAAACCTGTCCAGAAAGGGCTGCTGTGAGTGGAGGTTTTGCTTCCAACCAAGAAGAAGCCTCACCTGAGTAATTGAAAACAAAGACCAACTGATTACAGAGGTGGAATCAGGTGGAACTCCTGCTCAGTTGGAATGAAAACCTGCACCCACAGTGGCCTTTTCTGGACAGGTTTGAGACCCCTGGTGTAGAGCCTCTACTGTATAGCAATGGAAATGGAAATGAAGGATATCTAGAAAACTTCCAGAGGGCTTAGAGTGACAGTTCCCCTGTGACTTCTTAGTTATTCTAATGTGGACGATGTTATAAATGTCTGTGAAAAGGTTGTCTTAGTGGTTTTCTTAATTATTCATGCAGACACCACTACATCACTGCAGATGCCAGTATTAAATTTTGACACCACACTCATTAATCATTGCAATTTGCATTGCAGGAGTGAACTGTGAGGTGGAGATAGACGAGTGTGAGGTGGCTCCATGCCAGAATGGTGCTACCTGTTATGACTCTGTGGGGCTTTACTATTGTGAGTGTTCTCCTGGGTTTGAAGGCATCAACTGTGAGGTGGACATTGATGAATGTGTGAGTGAGCCCTGCCTCAACAATGGGACATGTATCGATATGGTGAACGGGTAAGAGACATCATACAGTCTGTGTGTTTTTTTCTGAGGAAAAAAGCTTTAGCTTTATATAGTGTTAGATTTCACCTTTGAGATTTAATCATCATCTTCAAAAACCTTCAAATGCTATGAGTTAGGAGAATCTAAAATCATACTGGTTTTGGTTTTGGTAGGATTACTGATGCCTAGTTTTTTTAATGGTTCTCCGGTGTGTTCTTTACAGTCTGAAAAACAATGTTATCATAACATTGTTAAAAATAATATGTTAAAGAATTTTGGAAGCCATGGTATGAACTGTGCCTGAGGTCCACTGATAAATTGCTTCACATCCAAAATCACAAGATGAAAGGTTTGAAATTCTTCATGGTACACTCAAGATTGACCAATTGTAATATCCTGTCATGTAAGGCATGTCATGACATACAGGGTGTAGTGACTGCAGTCGAGACTTTACAAGTTTTTCATTCCTCTTAAACAAAATGAAGAATGAAGAACTTGCAGTACATTTTGAACAGATCTTTTTGCTCAGCTCTAGGCGTTCCATGAGTACTACGTATTCACCTGGTCACATTATTTTATATAGTTCTTATCTTTAACAGTCATATTTAGAATGTGACATGGGTTAAGTTTGGTTGAGGTAGATACATTTAAATAAGAGAAAGCAGAAAATGTATTTTTGAGATGTTACATGGGTCTTATTGAAACGGGAACAATTCTTTTGACCGGAGATATAAAACCCCTTTTTATTATTTATTATTTATTAAATGAGCTCAAATTTGTCTTCATAGGAGAGCTACTGAGAAACAGCAGCTAATAAACAGCCCATCAACCAGTTTAAACTTTAAAAGCTGGTGTATGAAATGTAGAGAAGTATGAGTGTAACAGGCATGGTATTTGTTCTTTGTCTTTGTAGGGCAGCATACCAGTGTTATTCTGGGCCAGTCCCAGGGAAACACAGTCTAATGTTGCCAATATTTTGTATCAAGTTCGAGCAGTGAATCACTAAGCCAAGCCTTCTGTGGCACCAAGCTAATAGTGAAGAACTCTTCCATAAAAGTGCACAAGTTCATAATAGTTCTCTCACTTAAAGGGATATTGTGTTTTTGAACGAGATGTGCCATCAAGTATGTGATGTTTTCCTTTTTTTGTGTAATTGGAGCAAAAACTTTGCTTTGATTCTGAGCTGCGAGAGGCTGTTGATTCTGCCTTAGTTATGACTCATCAGATTACACTGGATGTCTTTGAGAGTGACTCATTTGTCACCCTTAGTCTATTGTATGTGAACGTGATTCACTTTCACTAATCCGTCTGCCAGATCAGCCTCATTCATGAGCACGAACAATACACACAGATCCAACTGGGCATTTTAATGAACATTCAAGTGTAATGTGAATCACTGAGGCCGTGTGATGGGGAATCCTTGTTTGGCCCACCCGCTTTTACTTTTCCACTGACACATTTAGGCTCATTACATCAAATCATTTTTTAAATGGTTTATAAAATAATTTTCAATACATATTCAACAAGTGCACAATGGACTGTTTATTGTTACATTTTTGCGTTGTTTCTTATTCCCATTTGAATGCAAAATCTAGCCCACCTAGGGGAACCTCACCAGAGAAACATGGTTCCAATAATCACCAAAGAGCTGCAACTTTGTCTTCTATTAGTCTATTATCATTTAATAAAACACTGATATTCATAATTTTATTTTAATAATTATGTAAAGGATGCAATATTGTTACTTGAACATCAATGTTTAAATTTTTTTTTTAAAGCCAAAATTTACAGAAATATTCTGTACCCCACCATGTTCATCCTTAATGATTCTTCTGAGGATTAACATTTTGAGAATTTATGCTATCATACAAATCTGAGTGAGATTAAAATGAAGGTGCCGATTTAAATCTTTGGTTGATGTCAAATCATTGGACTGAATGAATGTTCTCTTATCTGGATCTGATGTGTAAAGCCTGTTCTGTGTGCATTGCAGTTATGAGTGTGGGTGCAGTGGAACAGGGTTCACTGGGGACATCTGTGAGGAGGACATACCCGAGTGTTTGTCAGACCCCTGCCAGCATGGAGCCACCTGTCTGGAGGGAGTGAACCAGTACTCCTGCCACTGTTGGCCAGGTAAAGTCCTGCTGAGTGTTTTACATGTTATTATTGTTTTGTTGCTTTAACTTTGATGAGAAATGTTTAAATGTACAGACATCTACACTTTTTTACTATAGTGGTGAAAGGAACCAGGTGTCAACAAGTCTAAAAACTTGTCTGTCTCTGTGTCAGGCAGTGTGATGCCAAATTTTTGTTTGGTAGAGTCTGTTTCTACCTTTCTACCAACACTTAGGTTCTTTACACAGAGGACCACCCAAAAATAATTTATGAAAGAGTTTATAAAATGACCAGTCTGGTTCTCTTAGTTTTTTTGTTATAATATATTGATGTTTCTAATTGTAATTAAAAACTCAACATCAGCCCAAATATAGCCTTATTTGTAGTATTTAAAACCACTACACATGTCATGAAGTTTCAGTTCTTTACCATTTTAAGGATATGTTTTAGGGCAAAATCACAAAATTGTATTGTTTCAGACAAAAACCCTATACTCTAGAATGGATAACTTCTCATTAAAGCCATCTGAATGTCGTTGATTATATCTTAACCATTTGATGGTACAAAAATGATCTCTTAATATAACCCAACAATGCCAGTGAATAAAAAGAGCTGAACGTTTTCTAATATGCATCATGGTAAATGCTCAAATTATTATGCTGTAATGTGGGTGAATTCGTAGTGTTTTCGACGTTTTAGGAAGAAAAGGACTTGAAAACTGCCAGACTGCTTCGGGACATTTTTCTGCCAAATTTGCGCAAATATTGCCCTCTAGAGGACAGGACATACAATTGCAGAGCCTCTTTTCCGGTGAAACAGATATAGTTTACGGTGCCAAAAGCAGATTACATTCCTGATGCATCAAAACAGTTAAATTTATAAGGGCTAAAGAAGAAGATTTGCTCTGTAAAGATAAAGAACATTTTAAAAGCAAAAATATGTATGTATATACAAGAGGGTAAATCGATGTGAGTGAATGCTAGAGATTACAATAAAGTTTGTTGAAGGAAAATGGTCATCTTCTTCATGAGGTAACTTTCTTTTCAGTAGATGATGCTGGTCTTGTCTTCCTCGGAGGTCCATCTATTCAGTATATAATACTGCTTCATACAGAAGGGATCTCCTGGCATTTTAGCCTAACTGTCAACATATATCCAGCCTGAAAAAATCTAGAGGAAACTAGATACTTTGTCATACACTTTTGACTGTGTGTCTTGCTTTTCTGCAAATTTTTGAGCCTGTCATCAGTGACTGATGCACAGGCTCTAAAGCTTTCTTTTGGAAACTGTATGCCTGCTTCATACTGTAGTATTTTTCCTACATGTTTACACCAACATCCTCCAGGCAGTGGTGGAGTTCACACTCTGTGCTAGTTTGAATATCAATGATTGGTTCACTATGTTCCTTTATTCACTGATTCAAGATTCAAGATTCAAGCGTTATTGTCAAGTGTACAAAGAAATTGCATTTCTCTGTGCAATGAAATTTTTTTGCTGTCCACAGAGAAATGCCGAGTTAAAATAAATTAAGACTAACATTAAAAATATATAAATACTAAAAGTAAGATTTTAAGAAAAAAAAAATATATATATAAATAATAAAAATAAAATAAAGGATAAGTAAAGACTAAGTGTGTGCTGATGTGAAACAAATATAAATTGTGCAATTAGAGTGAAAAAA
Organism: Ladigesia roloffi; assembly: GCA_037577295.1. Classification (NCBI taxonomy): domain Eukaryota; kingdom Metazoa; phylum Chordata; class Actinopteri; order Characiformes; family Alestidae; genus Ladigesia; species Ladigesia roloffi. The sequence continues at coordinate 5,622,444 of JBBKCR010000016.1, forward strand.
AAACAGTGTGAAGTAGGTCAGCTGTTCAGGAGTCTGATGGCATTGGGGAAGAATGGGTTTTTGAGTCGTATTCATTCGTAAATCACCTTTGCATTACTACTATTTCCCATGTGCTGTTGTTGCCATATTTGGTGGAGAATAGGTTGCCTTTTTGATTCTTGGTTCCTGTCAGTGTTTCTTCTTCTTTTCACTTTGACCTGTTATGTGTAAGGGAATCATTTACAAAATGGTTCATAAAATAAAATATATATCTGTATATGTTGTGTAATAAACAAATATAATGTTAGCAGTCTTGTTTTAACTTTGCTTTTTCTAGTTCAGTGGTGAATATAATTCCTACTGGAACAAAAAAATCAAATCATTTTGTATACTTTTGAAATCCATCTATTTAATTTAGTTTCCAAAACCAGCTCTGTCTCTAGACATGATGAGGTTTTGCCTCTCAACCTTTTAAGGCATGTTTTTTTAGGGCAAAACCTTCTTCAAGCTATTTTTTATATATGAAAAACTATATCCTAGTCATATCCTAATCATTGATGGTATAGAAAGTCTCCTTTAACAATGTAAACAAGGCAATAATGCCGGCATGACGTGTTTCAGTTTTACTAAGATATATAATGGTAATTTGACACATTACTGTGTTTTAGTGGGTCTTTTTAGGAAGCCACTGTGTTCTGACAACATCCACAATATTGATATACATTTCATCCCATTAATGGTAAATAGTATCAGGTTGCTTAATTCACTCTAAATTCAGGAGGTTTCTCCCCTGCTTTAGGCTACGAGGGGGAGAACTGTGAGGTGGACGTGGACGAGTGTGCAGCTCAGCCATGTGAGAATGGCGGCGACTGTTTCCAGCTCTCAGACCAGAGCCACTATGGCGTCCTGCCCCTGCTGGACATGAAGTTCAGCTATGAACATGCGGCTGGCTACTTGTGCCGCTGCCAGCCTGGGTTTACTGGTGAGATTTGCTAAAGCTTTACGACAGACACAAAATCTCATTTACCTGACACAACGTTCAGCTCTAATAGCTTTTAAGATGTAATAAACTGTTGAGACAGATTGTTGAAGGGGTGCTGACAGTAATTCCTTCTCATTGTGCTTTGTAGGAAAAAACTGCTCGGTTAATATAGATGAGTGTGAATCCATGCCATGCCAAAATGGTGGAAGCTGTGAAGACATGATCAATGCATATCATTGTGTTTGCCCTGCAGGGTTTACAGGTGAGATCTGTCAGTGTATTGTTTGTGTGTTTGTGTGTGTGTGTGTGCATTTATTCTTTCAGCAGTGCTTCAACATGTGTCACACTGAAGGGCTCAACAGAAAACGAGTCAGGTTTCCTGAGTTCACATTGTCATGGACAGTGTCGAGCTTTCTTTTGTGCACACAGTGTGACAGAGTGGCTGAATAGTGGAGCTGAAAGTTGCGCTTTGGGACGGCTTTGTTCCCGGCACGTCTACTAGTGTACCCTTTATCCCACAATTCACACTGAGCCCTTTAATCCTAATCTTTCCTCTCATTCATCCTGTTGTCTTGGTCAGGGCCAGTAGAATTATCCAAGATTTCGCTTCAGTCTACACGCAAACAAACAAGCATGTGGGAAGGAGTTAAAAGTCGTGGTTGCTGAAATTCTAAACAAATACAAGAAGTATTTTTTTACTTTTTAATGGCTCTCAACACATTTTCGCAGTCTGGCCCCTTGAACTATTTATAGAAGTGCACACCATGCCAAACCCTGTACCATTTAAATAATTTTTTAATAGGTTAATCTAGTTTACTGCTACTAGAACACATCAACCGGGGCTGAGAGATTATTTGCATGTACATCCTGCATATCCTGCATTCTGCGCTCTTTCGTTCTGGATGAACATTTAACTTCACATTAAACTTAAGTTTAAGTTAAAATGTTTTCAAAATGCAGTAGATAAGGTTTAAGGTTTAAAATTCATTATTATCTTGCAATTTTTTTAGCAAATATTACTTAGAAACGACCTTTCGAAAATTATATTTTACAAGTTCTGAATTACTTAATAACTTACAATCTTGAATTTACTTTGGGTAAAATGTGATTGTAGATTTATCTCCACATGCATTACCTCGAATTATTTGTTTGCAGTTAAGAAGCAAACGCGAGGCAATCGGTTTCCCAACTTTTTCATCTGCTTGTGTTTTAGGGATCAGCCACCAAACTGGCCAGCAGTTGTTTAAAGCAAGTGTCAGGCTTCCTTGAGATGAAAAATGATTATTACCTCAAACAGTGCAAATGTTGTACTGCTCTGGGCCTCTCCAAGGACAGTATTGAATTATTTTATTAATTTTTTGCAATTGTAGGAAGCATTTTCCAGATTCCTACCATTGTGAAAGTCAGCTCCTTTTCAATTACATCAGAAACATTCTTGGATAAATAATTACAACTGGTGCGTTTGTACTGATAGTCGTGACTCTGTAGAATAGAATGCCGTATAGTGGCAAGGCAAAGGAGAGGGAGAATAAATCTGCTGCAGGTACCATATGCTGGCTTCCTCAGTCTTTGCCCTAGACTGCATGTGTGTGTATGGGTGTGTCTGTGGCGAAGGAGATTAGAAAAAAAGCTTCTTAGTCCTGATCTGCCTTAAAACTAAACAAATGTGCCCGGGCAGACTGTCAGAAATGCTAACTAAGCGCCCACTTCTCCACTGCACAAGGGTTTTCAGAGGCACATTTCTCAGTTGCACCATAGTTAGATAAGACCTGCATACAATGCGGTTGGCGAGGCAGTGTACGTCCTGCACTGCTGCGGGATTCAGCAAAGCTGTTTCTGACACATCCTTGCACCACTAAAATGGATTTAATCAATTACATGAACAGAGTCGGTTCCTCTCCCTCACTCAGTGCTTATGGCATCCTCGCTCGGCCTCATCTTCGGGCCAAAATCACATTCTCGGTAATGAGTCTGCCACAGGCTGGTATTGCTAGCCATCACTGCTGTTGGCCTGAGCAGACAGGCATTCCTGTTGTCAGCATTGACAGGAACCAGCTGGGACGGGAGGGAGGGCAGGCGAAGTGAAGGAGAGGGAGGGGAGGCAGGCTGGATTATTAGCCCAGGCAGGGCAGCTTGGCAGCGGGGGAGTAGTAATGCACTCATCCCTGTATATGTGTGCGTGTGTGTGTGGGGGTGTGTGTGTGTGTAGATATGTGCAAGTGTGTTAAGACGTGAGAGAGGGAGAGAGCACGAGATTGAGAGAGAGAGAGAAAGAGAGAGAGAGAGAGTGAGAGTTGGTGGACAGCTGCCTCGGGACCTGTCACTTTTCTGTCAGTGTCCGCTGCAGCTCGCTGCGTTGAGGAGCATCACTGTCGCTCGGACATTTGGCAGGATGAGAGGACTAACAGTGGCACTGATTTGGAGTGGGCTGATTTCCCTGACAGGTAAAGCGGCTCTGCCCTTTCTCTGGCTCTCCTGGCACAGCTTGTCTGCATTAGCGAAGGGTGGAGGACTTGGCGATGCACTGAGAGTTCCTTTTTTCCTCTAGTCTGGGAAAGATATTGCAAATAAGGTTCAGGCCACAGATACAGGTTATATTCAAAATTGCTGGTTTAAGGTTTAATAGGAACATCTTTCCTAAAGTTTAGTGTTTTGTGCTAAAAGTCTTTCCAGCTTGGATTTTTCTTTGTTAGAGGGGAATCCTATCATTACAGCCTCACACAATTAATTCTAGTCTGTTTTCTAGTTTCGTTCTCTGTCCCTGATAATGGTTAAGCTCAATAATTCATAAACAGTGCAGTTTATATATTTTTATGTCATGGGTTTCGGAAATTTGTTTCAATTATTCAGCACATGAATGTTGGAATTTATCAGTTATTTGAGATAGAAGGAATTACAAATGTTGTCTCAAGATAGAACAGAACGGTCACTTGTGGAATCCAACAGTGTGTCCAGATAAGACATGACTCTCTAGACTTATTTACTTTAGAATGCCCAAAGATAAAACTCATTTAACTGATAAACAGTGGCTGGTTTATTCAAACTGTGATCTGTACTGTACATACCTCTTGTGTGGGCTGACACTGTGTTCGATACATTATGCAACTTCTCATTTTCACTTATAGCTAAAACCAATCTATGTGGTGAGTATAAGGTGTGAGAATGGAATGTACAGAGTGAGAGCTGTGTCAGAGAGACACATTTTTTTCCTTTTTTTCGAGGATTAAATACGTCCTTAAAACCCCAAACAGAAATGCTTAAAACTGTAACCCCAGAGAAACTGTTGTATTCACTCATAGTGAATGTAGAAAAAATATGAATAGGAAGTACTGTACATATAAAATACATTGATGTGCAATTGTCATGCCACTGATGTATTGAAAAAAGGACCTAAAATCAGTTTGCTGCTGTGATTACTGAATGGACATAAGAAATAAATAAGCTTGCACAAGGCCTGTATTAAGTACTACATGTTCAGATGTATAAGGTGTGATACAAATGACTAATAGGTGAAAACAACTTACACTTAATAGTTTTCATATCTCTTTGAATTGTATGAATTTAGATTAGAAGGCTTAATGTTTATTTTTTGCCTTTTGTCTGCTTGATTCCAGGTGTGGTATGTGAGATGAACATTGATGACTGTGAAATAAACCCGTGTCAAAATGAAGCCACGTGTGAGGACGGCATTAATGAGTATTTCTGCCACTGCTCTACCCCTGAACCAGACCAGTCACCTTGGGGTGGCCGTAATTGCAGCATTGCTCTAACTGGCTGTTTGGATCATCCCTGCCAAAATGAAGCCACTTGTATTCCTTTATTAAAAGAAGACGAACAATGGTACCATTGCAAATGCCTTCCTGGTTTCTCCGGTGACGACTGTAGCATTCCCACAACTTTCTCCTTCTCCAAAGAGGGCTATGTGGTTGTAGAAGTTCCTCATAACAACAGGACTAGCAGAGAGGTTGGACTTCAGGCACCTAGTGTTGTGCTGAGGTTCAGGACAACTTTGCCAGATGTCGTTCTGTTCTTTAGGGGAAGCACAGAGCATTTTTTCTCACTGGAGTTGCAGAGTGGAAATATACTTGCCATGGCAGAATCAGAAGACTCAAAGCTGGTGGACCAGTTACCTGGAAAATTTAATGATGGACTCTGGCACAATGTTTCTGTCTTCATTGATGAGGAGCTGGCTGTAAGTTTAGATGAGACCAGGAACAAGGACGTTGAAGAGGGAGGTCACAATCAGCTCCTCTTTTTTCCCTCACATGGTCTGGAGAAAGTGTATATAGGTGGAGTTCCACAAGAACAAAGCAAAACAAAAACTAGGAAAGGATTTATCGGTTGCATGGAGGATTTGCTCATTGATGGGAAGCCCATTCTGCCCCAGTCCTTCCCACCAGATGACATCCAACTGGGCTGTGAAAAGACAGAATGGTGCCATTCTGACCCTTGCTTCCAGCAAGGCCACTGTGTAGACCTCTGGACAGACTACAGGTGTGACTGCTACAGGCCCTTTTATGGAGAAGCTTGTACCAATGGTAAGTTTTTAAGCTACAGGTGATAAGTACTTCTATTATATATAAATTTATATTTTTGCTGAATAAAAAAAATAACAATATGTACAAATACTCTATCCTCAGAGCACCCCTCATGGACATTCAGCCATGAACGTAACAGAAGCTTTGCTGTATTTCCGGTGACTCAGAGCCACAGCGGTAACATCTCTGTGTCATTCTTCATGCGATCGCTCAAATACGATGGCCTGATTTTCCAACTCAAACGAGGACATCGAGCCTACTTTACGGTGTTTCTAAGGAGCGGCAAAATCCATGTTGCTGTGTCCTCCTCCATCGCAGGGAGTTCTATGTTCATCGCAAATGGGGATAAATCCATGGTCTCTATTGACATAGTTGAAGGATTTTTGTACTTCAATAACACAGAAACACTCTTTGGTCCTGGGAATTTGACTAGCTTTCAAGTGAAAGCAGGAGATGTCGCATATCTTGGTGGACTTCCTGAAGTAGGCGATACAACACCATGGGGTGGCCATTTCAAAGGGTGTCTGCAGGATGTGCGGTTGGACGACAAACAGTTCGACATGTCCTTGCCCCCAGACAACCAAAAACTTGACCTTCCCATTTACTTATCAAGTATCCAACATAACCTACTGGAGCACTGTGTCAGTGACCAAGCATGTAGGGTAAGTATTATCGTTTGTAGGGAAATATTACTAATCTGTAGGAAGTAGGAAGAGAAGTGATGCACTTGGATGATTGTAATTTAGTGAGTTCTTGTTCTTGTTGTGCCAGAGTGACAATTTGCTGCTCAAGGTGAAACAGAATTTTGCCCCTCTCAGCCCAGTCAATATTGTTTCGCTGAGGTTGGGGCAGCATAAGAGTTTGTTGAATAGAGGGGCACTAGCCTGCCGAAGTGGTCAGGTCATGTCTCTTCTCCTGTTTGGATAACAGTCTGCATTTCAAGTCCGGCAGCAATCGACTGTGCTCCGATTCAGTAATGCTGGGAATGGCCACTTATACAGGCAGTGATTGACAGCCCTGATCCAGTGATATTAGTCATTGTCAGATTAAGAGTCAAATTCTTATATCTTATTTGTGTAATTGTTTGAAGTTGCACTGCAGTTTCAACACTTGTACTTAACATCTCCTCTGGAAGGAGCTTTCACCTCCTAATCTACTTGGTTAATTGTCAGAGTTGGAGAAACACAGTTGACCTACAATCCTGCCTTCTCCAGGTCATAGAGTTCTATAGGTTCTCCACAGAACTTATGTGAAATATAAATGTAGCTCTTTTAAATCTGCTCGGTGTATCTGAGAATATGTTGTGCTCATTTTCCATAGATGAGTCCCTGTCTGAATGGAGGAGAATGCAATGTCAAATGGAATGACTTTCAGTGTTCCTGTCCAATGAACTACAGTGGGAAGACATGTGACACTCGCGTATGGTGTGTTAGCGATCCATGTGTTATGGGGAGTCAGTGCGTGGACCTGCCCGATGGATATGAGTGTAAGTTTTGGGTCACACAAATGTGGTTGTCAAAGGTATATAAAGATATATATAAAATGGGTATAAAAGGCTCATGAAGTGTATGAGGATTACAGCTTTGAAAAGTTTACTGCTGAGTTTACAGTCTTGTGTTTTTTTTTGTTATTTCAGTTTATAATAGGAAGATTTACCCAGATAAAATTTTAACCTTGTAAGAGTGAAGTTCTTAGCTTTAATGGTTTTCACACATCCCCTTTCTATACATCAAGCTCTATCACTTAATCACTTCCTTGAATCCACTTCCTGTCACTCTCCATAGGTTTGGCCAATGCTACATTTGAGAACAATGCTTTGAAGTATGCAGCCAATGGATCTTTACCTGTCTCTGTGACAACAATTTCCGTGGATCTGCGAAGTCGTGAGGAGAGTGGGACCATTCTGCGGTCCTCCAATGGCCTGGAGTTCTTCTGCATGGGACTCCAGAACTCCTCAGTGCTAGTCAAGATCCGCAGCAATGACAATCTGGACGTGCAGACCTTCTCTAGCAATGTGGAGGTTTCTGATGGAGCTTGGCATCGGGTGGAAGTCAAGAAGAGTGCGAACCATATCACTTCACGTTGGCATCTCTTCGTAGATGGACGGGAAGCTGGCATTAGCCGAGGATTTACTGGATACCTGGACTTCTTCAACTACTCCGCCGTGTGGTTGGCGGAAAACTTCACCGGATGTCTTGGCGAGGTGAGGGTTGGGGGAGTGTATCTGCCACTGGTGGAAGGCCTTCATGTGGAAACGCCACGGGGACCACAGTTCACTCGATATGGTGGCATGGCTGAGCCACAGTTGGGGTGCAGTGGCACCCCTTTGTGTCTGTCACAGCCATGTATGAACAATGGTTTTTGCCAGGACCTATTCAACCACTACAGCTGTGACTGTGCCCCAGGGTGGGGAGGTGAACACTGCCAAAATGACATAGACGAGTGTGCCTCTGGGCCTTGCATCCATGGGTCCTGTAGGGACCTGCTGGGGAAATACGAGTGCGATTGTGCCCGGGGCTATAGTGGCCCACGCTGCGATACGGATGTGGACGAATGCCAGGAGCAGCCATGTGAGCACGGAGGCTCCTGTACAAACACAAGGGGTGGATACAACTGCACCTGTCCGCCAGACTATCGGGGTCCACGCTGCCAGTGCGTAAGAAATACTGCTTCCCAGTTGTGTCACTTTGATACATTGTATGTCTGGTGTACATTACATGCCTTTTAAATCCCCATAGTTACAGTAGAGCTAATACATGTTGTCAGCATTATAAACCAGTGTTAACATGCACACTGCACAATGTTTCTTCATCTGGAGTAATCTATGACAAACCTGATGACTCTGTAATATGTGTTAAACTAATATTTGATGTTACTATTGTAACTATACAAAATATTTTATACTTAAGAAGAAGACAAAGTTGTTTAGGGTGGTTTGATGTGAAATACTCCAGTTTGAATTTTGAACTCTTCATAGAAGTGGTGTAAGAAAACAGGCATCCAAAGCATTTAATATCTGTAAACAGAACCGTACGATGTCACAGTTTTGCTACCTGAGGCATTGTTTAATGATAGTTTTGAAATAAAGCTTTGACATGGTTTTATTTTTGGCAGAATTATCCAATTATAAAAAAAAAAAACAACAGTAAAATCTCACCATTAACCTGAATCATAGTGGTGAACAGCTGCCTCAGTCATAATTTAAGTTTCTTGTCTAATGTTGTGGAAGACAAACAAGTAAATTTATAATCCGGTCAGAAATACATTCTTCTGTTCTATATTTACGTGGCCAACAGATGGAGTTACCCTCCCCTGCAGTGTGAAGTGGATGTGCAGTGTACTAATGGGGGAGTCTGTATGGATGGGCTCTGGGGGGCCAACTGCACGTGCAAACCTGGGTATATTGGAAATAGGTGAGTATAAAATTAAACGCCATATATGGTGCCTGTAACCTAATGTCTGCTAAGTAACAGTCCTAAACAAATGCATTCAGTCATAATTTGTGGTTAAAACGATAGTTTGAAATGAAAGTGACTTTGCTCACTCTCTTTCAAAAATACTTTAGCTGTGAAGTGGACATAAATGAGTGCGAATCCAACCCCTGCCTCAACGGAGCCACCTGTATGGACAGACAGAACCATTACCTGTGTGATTGCATGCCAGGCTTCAGCGGAGAAAACTGTGAGGCTATTGTGAGTATCTGCCTTTCTTTGTGCAGTGAACTTTCTGTATGTTTTAATACAGGATAAAGAGGGCAGTCCAAAGATACTGCTGTAGCAAGGCTGACAAAAACCAAAGTAGAGCACAATGTCATAACCAGTGAGAAAAATCCAAGAAATGCTGAAACCCAAAACGCATGCCCTCTTATTTAAGCGCACATCGTGGGTAACAACTAATTAACCACAGGCTCTTTTTTACATTACTAGTAGTAGATGTCAGGTGTGACTGGTTAAACTCTGTAGTTGTTATCAAAATATTTCAAGAGCTTCGTTTCCTTCACCACAGTGTACTTTAACACTTACCGAGATCACAGACCAGCTGGAATCATAATAAAACAATGTGAAGCTTTGATGCCAGATGAAAACTGATAATGTGTTATGACTGCAGAGATATGAAGAGACACATAAAAGAATATAACATCAATAATATCAAATAAACCTCTGCAGAAAAAAAAAAACTAAAGACAAAATACATTACGTTATGGTGTGTTCACACAAACAGCAAAGCAGTCAAGTTACTACAATCAACAGTCTGTCAAGCATAGTAATGCTGTGTTCACAAATCATGCTGGAAACTGTTAAAAAAAGAAGTTTGAAAACTAATGGCAGGATGTAGTTGTGCAGTTGTTGCCATGGAAATAATAGCTGGCAAAAATTGGTGATAAGGAAAGCAGAGAATTGGCAGTAACTTGTGTTTATTTAAAGAAAAAACACAAGGATGCACAACTGGAGGACTTTTCAACAGTCAGCCTGGTTCCCAAGTGACAGCACTTGGGCCTTCCCAAGCCTGCAGGAACTTTGTTGCTGATGTGAACAGAGCTTGACCCTTAAAGGACCAAAATACAACTTATAATAAATTTAGCTGCTGTGACACTGCTGGCATAATTTTACATATGAAAACAGATAATTTGATATCTCCAATTTTTCTCCCAAACCCTCCTGTAGAGGCAGCCTCATAGGGACCGAATTCCCTGGCTGGTGGTGGCGATCCCCCTGATGTGCCTGGGTGCCTTGCTGGCAGTGGTGGGAATGGTGTGCATGGTGCTTACGGCCCGGAAGAAGCGACAGTCTGAGGGCACATACAGTCCCAGCCAGCAAGAGGTGGCGGGAGCTCGTCTGGAGATGGGCAGTGTGCTCAAAGTGCCTCCTGAAGAGAGACTGATCTGACACGAGACCTTTGAAAGACTTAATGAATGTAGCTATCCCTGAGACGGAGCAATATTTTGGACCTTAACTGTGAGTGGCTATACTTGTAAAAAAGCCCCCAAATATAGTTGGTGAAAGGATTTTCTGTATAGATTATGTAAAATATGTGTGTGTGAGTGGCAGAAATTCTTAGGAATCATGAGAAATTATTGGACAGATGGCATTGCTAGAAAAAAAAACAATGGTTTACATTTCCTACATCTAAAAAACAACAATAATAATAACAATAATAATCCCCACTGAATCTGGAAGTATATATATGTATATATATATATATACTTCCAGATATTATATATATATATATGTATACACATATATATACATATATATATATATATATATATATATATATATCTCCAGATCACATATACATATACACGCATATATATATATGTATA
>JBBKCR010000016.1:5659384-5678231 GCA_037577295.1 Ladigesia roloffi
ACACACACACACACACACACACACACACACACACACACACACACACACACACACACACACACACACACACACAGTATGAGCTTCAGTATGAGTGTGTTGTAGGAGCTTGCTGGCAGCAGGTTTGTCTGATTGATCGGTTTTTGGAGGGGGAAGAGAGGCCACGGGTCATGTGACGCTGTGGGTAAGACCTATCGAAAATCACTATCCCTCCCTCTCTCTCTTCATCTCCCACTCTCCGCTCTGCCCTCGCTCCTCTCAGCATCACACACGTGGCCGGAAAGCCACCAGGGGAGCACTCTGTCAATCTCCGCATCCTCAACTACCCTTCTGCTTTCAAGGCCTGGAGAACTTTCCTCAGACTGCCTGCAGTGATGCCTGGGAGGTTCGCTTCAAGTAAACGCCTTTACCTTGGCATAGAATTGTGGGTGGCAATTTCCTTCAGTGTTTGGATGGGGATGACAGCCCCCCCCCTTCCCCCCACCCTATGCATCCAGGTTCTGTTTTTTAAAAGTGCTGTGATGGCTGCTGTGCTCTTGATAGTAAAATGTTACAAAAATTAAACAGAAAGGATTTTAAGCTTAAATACAGATTCTGTCTGTATACACATAGTATCTTTAATGTTCCTTCACCATGGCTCCACTGTCAAGGATGAAATGTACGACACTGCTGCTCTTCACTGAGAACACTACTGTTTATACGGCTTATTTTTAAAAGCAAATGAGACTGTGTAGATGGTCTCGTACATTTTATCACTTTGCTTAACCTACAGTAAAATACAGTAGAACTTTAGGCACCCATGCAAACTTTTAAAGACCTTTACCTCAACGTGTGAAAATGTCTTAATGCTGGTAAAGTTAACAGTAGAATAAATGCACACAAACCAGGGCACAGTAAAAAGTATCAAAAATTGTTTTGTTTATAAAACTAGTCAGATAGGTTGTGAGCTGGTGAGGAGGACATGAATTTATTTATGAAAGTCTATCAGCAGCCCCTGATTTAATTTAACGACGGACTGATTAAGTCAAAGCAGGTTTCTGATGGACACGACAATTAATAATGAACTTCCACAGGAACACACAGATATACTGAACATAACATCACTATTTAGTGTATAATGTTACTCATAGTTATTCTTTTAGATTTATACAGTATATTTATTAATATTAATGTGAAAAAAAACTGTCTTTATCTAAACAGTTTGTAAATATACCCACAGGTGCCTAAGACTTCTGCACAGTACTTCATGAAAGTAACGTTTACACCTTCTGTGTAGCCTCAACACCTGCAGATGTCTGTTGAGGGTGACTACGTGTCTAAACAAGTCTAAACTGTTACAGTTGTTACAGTTAGAATACAGCAGTGTATTACAGTTGCTACATTTATTATTAATGTGTAACAACACAGTTATTAAACACTTCATAACTGCAAGAGTTCTTCAAAGGATATTAATTCACTCAAATGTTCCTTTAAGGACTAAAAGTGGTTCTCCTATGACATTTTTTTGGACAACTTTTATTATTAAATCATTTTAGTGGGTTTTTGTTACAATTTTATCCAAATGTTGGATAATTTCCCCACTCTTGATTTATTTTAGCTGGTGTATTTTTTCCCTCTAGGGTTTCCCTTTAACAATTACATGGTCAACCATTATTCTCTAGCTCTCCGGGAGCCTCCCCTGTGTCTGGACACTTTGTTGGGGTCATTTTTGGAAACACTAACAGAACAACATGTAGTCTAATCTTTAAAACCGTTCCAGTGAAGAGACACTCTCAGACAATGCAAAAAGAAACAAAGCAACAGCGGTTTGTAGGCGACAAAAAAAGCAGAGATAAGACAGCGGCTTGTGCCACTGACAGAGCCGCATCCTGTCACCGGCAAGGAATCACTTCCGCCGGATTCATTTGAATGAAGTACGGAGAAGCAGGTGACAAAGCAAACCTTTTGATTGGGTTCTCTCGTGCTATATTATGTAAAACGTATGCTAATGGTGACAGAACACACATGATTAATTCATAGCATCCTTGACTGTTCATTGGGACTGCTTTTTCAAACAAGGCAAATTAGTTGCAATACTCTACTTGACCACTGGGTGGCAGTGTGGTGTCAGTAACGCCTGCTGAAAGAAAGGAACTTAAAAGAGCAGAAAAAGCACTAAAATAGTGTCCAGCGTTGCCCCCCGCCCCCTCTCTCTCTCTCTCGCTCTCTCCTCCCTTCACCTCTGGTCACCTTCCTGCCAGCTCAAGATCTCTAAATCCTTCCTGTAGGTTATTACGTTTTTTCCTACAAATAATTTTATTTTTACATGAGGTGGCTTTGCCATTTACGGTTTTTGTCACCCTTAAAATATGGTTCTTCGAGGGTTCATTATTAAGGTCAACGGCAATGCATTAAACAATGATGACCAAAAGAACAATCTGAATACATAAATGTTTCTTGTCTACGATCGAGAACCGTTTGTATGCAGATCTTTAAAAACCAGAGCAGCTCTGTTGAGTTTTGCACTCGAACAGCACACTGAGAGTGTGGCTGGCCGCTGGTTGAGCTGAGCTGGGAGGAGGGACCACTGTGGTGATGCTGTGTTTCCAGGCTCCCTAATTAAAACTCCTGAAGCACAGCATGTGTGTGTGTGTGTGTGTGTGTGTGTGTGTGTGTGCGTGTGTGAAAAAGAGAGAGAGTAAGATGTTGTGTGTGTGCATTCAGGTAGTCTAGAAGTGTGTGGGAGTAAATATAGGACACGTACAGTAGGGTAAAGTTTAAATTATGTTTACTTGTGTCTGCAGACATGTTTTTGTTTTCTTGTGGGGACAAATTGTCCCTCCGGATGGTGGAAATGTCTTTTTGGCTTAAAGATAATTGGCAGAAAAAAAATCTAAACCAAATTTTGTTTTGATGTTACGTCTATTATATTTATTCATTTTAATCACTTGTTCTAAAAAAAAAAAAAATAGTATTCCATCATGAATAAATTTCAACCTCAACGCTTAATATGTATTGATTCATTGATGGCTGGCATTATTTTGCTGCAGTAATACAGGAGTCGATGTAAAGATACGAAGCAATATTGAAATGAATTACAGAACCCTAAAAAGGTAGGAAAACAAATATGTGTGTTTGTGTGTGTGTGTGTGTGTTTCCGTGCGTGTGTGTGTGCGTCCGTGTGTGTGTGTGCATGCGTGTGATGTCTCTCAGGGCTGTGTAACTGAGGCTGATGTAGGAACAGAGCTGAGATCACCGCAGGCTTCTGCCCCAGGAACCAGCACCATCCTAACACAGCTGCCACTGAGAAGTGCCAGGAAATAGCACCCTGTGTAACACACACACACACACACACATATACACACACACAGGATGTGTGTCTATACATTTGGCATTTATAAGAAGTAATTTATACCATTCCCTTATTTAGACAGCACACCAACCCCCAAAACTGCAGTCTATCAATTCCAGTTTCCTTGAAGGAGAATTCCTTCACTTTTTCAGAAGTTGAGCTTTTACAATAAACGAAGTGTGGGTTTGATGTGAAATGTTTTGTTCTTAAGAGCATACAGAGTCATAAATGTTCACAGTAATGATGAATTGAACTAGATGACTGAGGAGTGTAATGCCAGTGAAAGCTAATTCATATATTTGCTTGTGTTGTAGACGTTGTGACGCCTGGTTCCATTCACCAGCACTGCAAAGAATTCTGAGGCAGCAAGATTCTCCACAGTTAATCATTTTACATGAAACCCACTCAGAATGGCTGTTTACATCTAAAGTCCTGAATTATGAAGAAATCCTGGTGAAATTTCCCTTCCCACAATAATAACTAGACTAGGCGAATAGATGTGGGGCCAAACAAAAGGTTCAGTTGTGTTAAACATCCGCAAAATAGAGAATGGCTCAATATCGTTTATTTGTATATTATTTGAAGAAAAAATATGTCCTTCATATAAATGCGCACACATCAAAGCAAAGCCATTAAGCGGCTCCTGTGACAAATACAACACTGTCTCTCTTTATGCCGCTTCCTGTCCACACTTTCTTCATATCTTTGCTGCCTCAGAAATATACATATTCATACGTTTTAAGCATAAATGGACGAATGCATTGGGGAATTCATTAATGAAATCTGTTGACAATTACTCAGATCCTTTGAATGGAAAGCTCCAGGATTTTTTTGTATTCACTGTAAAAAATCACCTGACCCAATCTCTGAGAGATGCCTCATTTCTGAAACAGGCAGATATACTACAGCTTGTGCTTTGAAGAAATATTCACTTTGAGAGAAAACAAAATCTAACATCCTTTTTGGAAATTTATTTTCTGTAAAAGATAAAAAATTATAGACATTTTATCAGAGTTAATTTGACCTAAATCTTTCCATTCCCTTTTTAGGCCTGCCAGCATTATAAGGTGTTTTTTTTTTTTTATTCTACTCCTTTCAGTGTTCGATTTACAGTGAGGAAGGTAACTTTTGCAGAGTGCATGTTTATGGCTATTCTTAAAATGGCTAATAGGTATGCGCTGTTTGACATTCATATTGTAAGGGTAGAATATACTCAGAATGTAAACAGAACTTACAGAGTGAAGCTCGCATATAGTTTGACATAAACTGTACACACACACACACACGCGCATACAAAATCACAAACATTTGTGTGTCTGCGAGTATATGCACAAACCCCACTTGTCCATCAAGCCCACCTGCCGCGTTTGAGATGGGTCCTCATGTCCGATTACCATTCTGTGTCCAGACTTAGCTCCAGGGAAGGTGGGTGCCCACCAATCCAATCCCCAGCACAGGCCAAGGGAGCCGGGCAAGAGAGGGCAGGAGCAGGCCAGGCTGCCCAGTCACCGGTCCCCCACAGGATACAGGACCAGGGGCTGCAATTAGGAGGCCAGGGAGCCACAGTGCAGCTCACCTGTCAGCCAGCGTCCCAACGAGGCCGCCGCAGGGCCGGCTGACACGGGCAGCACTGCTCTGGACCTGACAGGGCGTCCCCACGCCGAGAAATCTCACTAACAACCCCTCCACACTGCCTGTCACTCAAAGCCGTCTCTGTGGCACCGCTGACCCCCTGGACGAGGGGCTTGCAGAGCCTATACTTGGACCAAGGCGGGTTATCCTGACAGAGAATGGCATTAACGACAGCACTGGCGTGAGAGTGGGGGGGGAGAGGGGAAAAGGGCCTTTCAATCAGACGGAGTCGGTGATGAAACCTCAGAAAAACGGAGAGGCGAAGAGGAGGTGGCAGAGGAACATGAGGACTGGCATGAGCGGCGGGCGAAAAACGCTGAAATGTTTCCATCTCGGAGAGGAGGTTTTCATTTCAGTGACAGCGTGTCAAGGCATGCAGGAGAAGGGGTGGCATTTGAGAAATGAGGCCTGCTGTGCCACCTGGGCACTGAAGACAAAGCGGCGGGTAAAAGTATGGGCGAGAATGTGGGAGTCAGGGACAGCTTGTAAAATTAGCATGATTGCATAGCGGGTGACAGCAGCACTACAGTGGTGAAACCCATAAGCAAACATGTCATCACGAAAAGGTTTTAGTTGGTGCCATCAGGGATGGAGTAGAGCGAGAGAAAAAAAACAGCAAACTTACTGAAAACACAACAAAAAAGTGTGCGTCAGGGCCCCAAACTTGGCTAATCGGATTGTTCTGATGTGCTAGCGCTGGCCGTTTCAAATGTAGCGAGCATAATGCGTCGCCTGATTTACTGACGTTTACGCTAATCCATTTAATTTTCTTTTAAGGGAGAAAGCGTCCACATGAGCAGAGCGGGACGGTTTAATGTTGATTAGCTAAAGACGGGCAGAGACAGGCAGAGACGTGCAGACGGATGGAGCGAAGCCCTGTCCACTCTGCTGGAGCTCCTTAAGGGCCGTATCTTCAGGTTACAGGCCAGAGGGATGCTCTGCACGCTCCACATGACTTGGTTCCTCAGCGAGCCTCACTGCCTCCCACCAAAGCTGCTCCTCTAAATGTGCATTTGGCAGCATCAAATCAGGCATTACTAAAATTTTTACTGAAGGAGCGTTTCGGCTGGTTAAATGGCTAGGCCAGGCCCCATGCGCTTGTCATTGCGAAGCAGCCATCAGCAGAAACCGTGAGCCTCTTCGTGCGACACTGTGAGCCTTCATTATGCGTTTTTGTTGTTGTTTGTGCTCCCTCCGCTTATTTAGTGAATGCAATGCACAGCGACTGATATGTCAGAACCCCTAGAAATGACGACAGAAGTTTAGTCTTTAGCCATGTTTTTTCATAAACGGATCTGTTATCATATTGGTCTGATGCATTTGACTGTATTTTACATATTCAGATTTGGTTTAAACGTATAGAGCCATGCAGCCGGTCCCCCCTGGCGAGGAGGGCTCATCTCGGCCCATTGTTCTCTATCAGTGGACGAGGCAGATTCCTGTAATTAGCTGTCAGCGCAGAGCCCCTCAGCAGCTTAGTGCTGTCCGCTCAAATCAAACTAATGAAACGCAATCTCCTCAAATGTCCTGGATACAGATCTGTGGCAACACTGCACGAAAAGGCAAGGGAGGGGTGTATATATGTGTGTCTGTGTGTCTGTGTCTGTGTGTGTGCGTGTTTGTGTGTGTGTGTGTGTGTGAGAAAGAGAGAGAGAGAGAGAGAGAGAGATGGAGAAAGAGAGAGAGAGAGAGAGAGAGAATGGGGGACAGGAGATGGGGCAGAAGGGAAAAAAACCTCCGTCCAAACTTCAGGATTCGAAATCCGAGGGTTTTTAATCCGTTAATTCGGCACATTTTGACAGCCAATTAATAGGGATGGAGAGCGGGTGATCCGTGAGGTGGGTGAGGAAGAGGGAGGGGCTGTGTTGGGTGAGAGCAGAGGGCATCCTGGTGTCTGGCTCTCCATACGCACTCTCCTCTTCCTCTCAAACCCCAAACACACCGAGCGCTGCAGTGGAGGTTTACATACCCACCACACAGCCAGACTGACAAGGTGAATGAAGATGTGTTTAATTGGAAAGAATGCTTTATGATGTGCTGTGGCAATAGGACTGTATTGTTTAGGTGAAATAATTACAGCCATCGCAGGCATGCAGTTGCACGCAAAGTCTGAGGCTTCTGCACATTTTAATGCGCTATTGTTTATTTGCTTACTAAAAAAATGATAAAATGTGGCATGCGCAAAACTAATGGCAGCTTTGACATTTCGTTTTATTTTTCCTTGTGTTAAACTTAGCAAATAAATATAAAGCAAAATGCTCTCAGATATTCAGAAAAAGATGTGAACCATTTTCTCTTAAAAAAACAACAAAACACAATTTGACCGGGAGTGTTTTATAGCTGTAAACAACCTTTTTAGAATAGTCATTTTTGGATATTTTGTTAAATAATAACTTTAGTAGATTTAATATCTAGATTTAAATATTTAAATATGAATACGTTTTTATATTATTTATTCAGATGCTCTTTTTTTTTGGCAAAAGTGAAATCATTAAACGATAAATCCTGCATTGTATATATTTATTTATTATTTTACAATGTTCTCAGCTTATTTAAAATAAGATGTAACACTGATACTCATTTCAGTGTACTTGCTATTATTAGTACAATTAACTTTTTTTTTTCATTTTAAAATCATCTAAATTTGTTTCTGTTGTTTCTAACATTTCTCAGTCCTACTAAAACCTGTGATGTTAGTACCAATATCAAAATAAATAATTTAATACATGCATCTCCATCCTTTATATAATTCATTTTATTGAAAACGTGGATTCAGTTTGGTTCTAAGCAGTCATTCGACATTGGTTGTATTTCACATACAGCACATTACCTCCTAGGAATTGTAGATTTTGTGCCATTCGTCTCTCCTCTCCTCTCGCGGCGCCTCTGATGAGGCATTTGCCCCAGCGCCATAGCACCCCCTGAGGGCATCAAAAACAACCGGCAGCAAGAGGGCCGCGCCGTTCTGGGCTCGGGCAGAGCAGGGCACTCAGGCGTGATCAGATGGGCCGGTCAGCTGCAGGACAGAGCCTGGGGGCACAAAACATGCACACACACACACACACACACACACACATACACACACACAAACGTTTACATCCAGACACACACTAACACGTGCAACAAAAATGCATATTCATTTGCATCTTGATATAAACGCTACTACTGTAAATAGACCCTCTCTGATCCACATCCCATGCATTGGCTGAACAGAGGTTCTTCCTTCCATCGCCACATATAGCTGAATATTCAAATCAGATCAGATAATGAATGACACGGCCATCTATGCCACGGATCCATGAAATTTAAATGAGGATCTCATTGGCATTCTTATTATTCGTTGGTATCACAGCAGATATAGAAACGCACAGTAAGAAATTGGGAATGACAGCAAGGACACGTTAATTTGACATATTTAAAACGGTCATCTGAATATTCATGTCACATCTGTTATGGTAATAGATGATATGTCTCATATGCCAGAATTTGCACCTCTACTGATTTCTCTTAACACTCACCCACTCATTTGATGTATATGTGTTTTGATTATTTGTCACTACATGTGTATACTCCCAGACCCCACCCCCTCCAAAAGAAACAAAAAAAGCAAAACAAAAGGTAAAATTTAGTTTTAGTCAAATAATTAGTAAGATCAGACATGGCAAACACTGAGAAATAATTTGTTGAAAATTTTACAAGCTGGGAAAATGCTCCTGGTTTCTCAGCTGGAACATAGAGCTGCAAACACGAGGCGACACACTCGAACAGAAAAGACTTTAGGACTTGACTGGGTCAGCCCAAGACAACTGCTGGCCCGGGCTTCTCCATGCATTCAATCCCAAGTCAAAATGTCTTGTGAAATGCTGAGGCGTTTGATACTGATACGCGAGCGTGCATTACACGGCCAGTGTGGACAGAGAGCATGATGGGACATGGCAACACATCATTTCTTCATTACGCTCTCTCAAGCATCACTGTCAAGGAGCATCGTAAGGGCTCTTCAGAAAGGGCCTCCACGTGTGTGCCAGCACATTAACATAACATTCTCATGTATTTGTGTGCTTACAGGAATTATTGCCCCAAAGTTTGGGAGGAATACTAACTTTATACATAGAAACACATTGCATTTCCTGTTTTCTGGATACAAAAAGCTTGGTTTGACTGATTATTTGGAGTAATACAGTGTGCAACTTGTTTTTAATTTGGCTTATTGGTGATTATCCTGCAGTTTTACTACTGCTCAAATCAGAAAATATTGGAGGCTGGTCAGGTATGCTGAGTTAGGAGGGTCTAAACAAAATATCCATTCAGGATTTTGTTATCCATGAGAGTTATAGATAATTGGTTTGCTGAAGGAAGGAAAACTCAACTCTATTACAGAAAGAACTGAAATGAACGATGGGCTAAAACTGAGCTTTTTAGGTTGCTACACTGGTGTTAGGTGTCAGAAACAGAATGTTTTTTACAGCCCACCCGGGAATACTCATGAAAATGTTTCATTATTACAAAACAGCTGAGGGAAATGTGTAGGTCTTCAAGTCAAAAGACTAGCATAGGCTGCCTCTTCAGATGAGTTAATGAGCCAGTGCCAACACTACAACTGCAACTAGTGAAGTAGTGTTGGATGCTGAAGGACTCATTGTCTTCCTCTTGAGGTCTTTTCTCCTCGGTGGAAAATGTCACTGCGCCCAGTTAATATCCATGAGATCCTTTACAATGTGCCCTTGTGACAGCCAAGTGAATTACGCAGTCAGGGGCAAAAGTTTCAATGTTCCTGGTCAAATTACAGTGCACAACAAGTGCACAACCTCTACTGAGAACACACTGAAATACAACGTTTTCAGGCAAATTCTAGGGCACAAGTTCTACTTAATCTTAATTTAACATTTTGGAAAAACAAACATTAAATACAAAATTTGCCATTTCACACACCTTGGCACTCACCACATTTCTTCTAATGTATTAAGCATATAAGCAGGATTAAAAGTGTGCATCAATATGTTTTCTGTAGAGGATGTGAATCTAATTTGTCCTGTTAAACCATAAACCGCTGTTGCATTGAATTGTTAGCCTGGATGCCATCTCTGTCTAACTGTAGTGTGTAATGAATACCCAAACAGTGATTTCCTGCACAAGCAATCCAAGCGCTCATTTCCCGGGTGTCAGTGTTAGGGATTTTCCAGTATAATAATCTGGGATAATGGAATATTTTGAAAACCCTCTTGATCTCAGCAAACATGCTGTGTTGATTGCTGTCAGTTGGTGTAACATACTGCCCTCCACACAACAGACAGTGGTCCAATTCCCCGGCTGAAATAGAACACACATGCCAGTAAGAATCCTTGGACTAGACCTCTAAAAATGCTTACTTATGTAACTTTTAATCACTCTGGAGAAAAGTGTTTGATTGATGCAGAAATGTACATTTAGTTGCATAAAAATAATATAGTATTTAAAAATTGTTTACCTGTTGTTTCACCTGTACTGCAAAATTCCATCTGATCTCAACTGGAACAATTATGCGCATATGTCTCTTAACTACACTTAAGTAAGGGTGATCCATTACACCACCGTCAACATGCCTCAAAATAACAACTGCAATAACAACAAAAAAGCCGCACTTGGAAAAAAATGATCAAAGAAAATCATTTTTGCACATTTTCCTCTACATACACACATGCCACCACCAGCGCCGTGCGAGGGTACCAATTTTCAAAGCTGCCTCATTACTGCCATGTCGTAGTTGGTTAATTGAGGACACGGTCTGCTTGTCCACCTGGCCACATATGAAACTGCCTTATCCTGCTGCTCCCTAATGGCTACAGATTAGAGCATTACCAGTGCAGCATTCAGACGCCAGGCTCTTGGCCCGGCACTCAACCTCATTACCTGGACTGGGAGTTAGCCAAGAGCCCTTAAATGCTCCGGAGCGCCGGGCTCCAGATGTAATACTAGCCCAGTTATTACACGTTTATTGGAGTGTTGTTACACTGTAATAGGTCTATGAAAAACTGCTCTGACTATGCTAGCTTTAAGTGACTAGCCTATGGAATGTAACTTGCGCATTAGTTATCTGTAAAGTTGATATAAATATCAGATAGATGCATGTTTTGCGACAAAACCTGCAGTCGACCTGACTTCTGGCAGTCAGTCTGATGGGATCTCTGTTGACCAAGGTTAGTTTCTCTTGGGGATATTTTGATGGGATTTAAAGGCAGCCATGCTTGTGCATGCATATGTGTGTGTGTATGTGAGTATGTGCGTGTGTGTGTCCTCCCTTTCCCTGTTTGTGTGGCTGTGTGCTGATCTTCCCTGTATAGCGCTGGATAGAAGCATGCCTATCTCTCCGTCTCCTGAAATTCCTTCTGGGTCAAAACTAATTGGTGCAGCAGCAGGAGAGGCTGGGGTCAGATAATGACCACGAGCGCTCTGGGCACTCACGCGTGAACAGGCCAGCACCACCGACCCACTCCACTGCTCCGTCACATGGACCAGAGGGATGGGGAGGGTGAAAGAAAGAAAGGGAGACATAAAGAGAAAAAGAGAGTGAGAGAGAGATAGAGAGAAAGAGAGAGAGAGAGCGATGCAACAGAGCAAAGGCCAAGAAAAGGAAGGAGAAGGAAGGAGAAGATGTACAGATGACATCTTTTAAATGAAAAGAAGAAGAAGTAAAAGTGCAGTTGAAAGTCTACATTTCTAAGTCTGCTAAGCTGACCTCATAAAGCTCCAGTAGCTGAGGCTTCGTCTGAAACCTGGCCCAGGTTGAAAGGGTGACGGCAGTGGCAGATTGACCATTGTTATCATAAATGTTGCCCATTGTCCCCATGCAAAGCCCTCCAAAGATTATCTGTCTTACTGAGTCTTCCCCTGTGGGTTAGGGCACTAAAGCTTAAGGGGCCCTCCATTGACCCTCTAGCAGCCCATACCAATGGCCTCTCCAAAAATATGTAAATCTGGGGAAGGAGGCTGTGCTTCAGATCACATATGGATGAATATCTGAATAACAAATAATGCCACCATTTGATTTCGAATGCAGAGAAAGAATAAAGTTGTTTCTAGAGAAAGTGAAAGCTTATCATAATTTTTCTTCAGGGTATGCCAAAGCAAGATGTGACAATGGCTTCTTTTTCTGAGCATCTGTCGTGTTACCCTTGTGCACTGCGCCCCTCCCTCCACCATTTTCCAAGTGGAGAGTGAGTGTCTTTTGTCATTAATATCTCTCCGCTCTGATCTCTTTTAATCTGAATTTTTTATTCCAATCTAAACCATGGAAAAGAAAATGTATGGATATTTTACATGGATTAATTTTGTTGTCCTGAAGTGAAAGTATGTTTCCATCTATATTGTGTGGTCCAAATTTGTTCCATGAGATAAATTTTATGTTCAGGTAAGAACGTCTGTATTTTCTTACTTCAACAGACTGAATGAAAATGCGTGGCAGTAATTAATAAAGTTATTGATGAAATTATTGATTTTGTGTGTGCAAGTGAGGAGGGCAGTCACAATTGCACTCGATGAACACTGATATTTGGGTTGAGAAAGACTTACTTGGTCACCTAAGATTCTGATATTTATAAATACAGAGACCAATGAGACTACTGAGAACGAGATTTTATTATTAGTCTAACAAATTCAGAGAAAGTAGAATTTTAGAAATATTTCGATGATTTTCACGACGGTCATGCAGGAGATTGTATGGTATAAAGTTTGTGTGGAAACCTCTGAATAACAGAAGAGCCACCTGAATGTTGTCTGGAAACGTCCTTCAATAGAAATGATAAAATGTGAGCATTTCAGGACAAAGGCCCTCACATGCTCAGTGTTCCAAAATTACTCAATGTCAGTGTGACCAAAAATATGGAATATTTCTTTCTTCAGTAAATGTTTAAAACTCTTTTTTCCCCTCAAATTCTACATTTTGTTGTTTATTTCTATAAATCATTAAAAAGTGACACATTTTCAGGGTGGTCTGTTTTGACCCTACTGTACGTTTTAATTAAATTCTCTGAAATCATTTTGCTTACTTTGTCACACACAGATATACAAGTACAACATGCAGTGAAATGTACCCCAAATCATACCTAAGACTAAAACAGATATAACGATTGATAATAAAGACAATATAATAACAAAATAATAAGAATAAGAATAAAAATAATCTGTGTGGCATTTAAATGTGCACTGTACGTGTGCAATTGTATTTATATGCATGATAAATTTCAGGGTGTCCTATTTTGATGATTAGGGCATTTAACAGATATGGAATATACAGTAATGTACATATATTTATGCATACATGTGCTTATACATGTATATATGCTTGTTGGTATGTGTATATATCTATTTTCAGAGGAGTTATGTTCGGTTTACTAGCTGTGGTGGCATGTCTTGGTTGAAGAGTTTTCAGCCTGAATAAACTCAAAGATCCTCCTGAGTCCCTCTGTTCTGGCTGCAAGATTCCTGAAACGTTTGCCTGATTTAAGCAGGTGAAACAGACAGTTACTGGGGTGGGATGAGTCTCTTGTGATCCTGATTGCTCTGGTCTTGCATCTCCAGATGTAGATATCCTGGAGAGAAGGCAGAGCTGATCTGCTGCAGCGTTCTGCAGCCCCAACCACTCTCTGTAGTCCCTTAATGTCCTGGACACAGCTGTCCCCAAAACACGAAAGTCATAACCGCCCTCAAGCTGGCCCATAATCTTGATATTGTTGTTGTTTCAGAATTCAACCTGCCAATGTTATTTGTTGGTAACTGTATATGTTACTCTGACTGTACTCTCAGAAGTCCTGCAGCGCTGATCAGCATTCAGCGAAAAGCTCCCTCCTCAGATGCATGCATAATAAAGCTCCGGTGGAGAGCAGAAACGAGCCTATATGCAGGTCAGAGCCGCTCGGAAACTCAGCTCTGCTCCTCTGCAGGGGGTTTTAGAGAAGAGAACAAAAAGCAGACCTAGAGAGGGGGAGAGGAAGAGGGAGAGAACCCAGAGGAATGAAAGTGTGCAAAGATATACCTTTAGCTGCCACTTTGCACCAGTGGACACTGGAGTTGTCAACATCACAGCTGATGAATCTAGTTTTAGAAATCACGAGTAAGAAATCCATACAAATTCTAGTTATTCCATTTTTGGCCTTGGTGCAAGTAAGTAGAAAGCCATGGGTGTAGCTAGACCACCATTGCCATTGGCGCTCATATTACTGCTGATATCCTTTGTGCCAGCAGGGTGCCATGGGCACAGGCATTCACCATGGCATGCGATGGCACTGGTGCAGCCTTTGGCTAATGCTAATGATTCTATATACATATATACACACCGCATTTTGTACGTATCATTTATTTCAAAGTATAGGAATATGTCACGATAATAATAAAGTTTACTTATTCCGCTTTTCTTTCCTTAAAATTTTAATCTCCTATTATGGAAGTCCCTCACAACCTCTCCTCCTGTTTGTGTTACCTCCAAAGTTTGTTTTACATGTTGTAGTAAAATAATATTTCACTTTAAACCTTCAAACACGGTTTGTCCCAGCTGCTGGATGGGTTTTACAAGTTGATTATTTTTTCCTTAGTTGTAATTTGTATAAATTCCAATGCTGAATGTTTTCAGCTACCCCCAATAAAAAAATAGACTAATTCAATTGCTAAAAAGACTGATTAACACAGCAAAGATTAGGGTACTGAAGTTACATGTCCTAGTGTAAAATGTACCTTTATTGAGTTTATACAAATTCAGTTGCTCAGGTTAATGTTCAGTTTATCTTGGGATGAGGTTCCTAACAGTTTGCTATTTTTGGGCTTAGTGCAGTATTCACAGAACAGCAAATTTATCATACCCCTATACATTTTGACGCTGGTAACCCCTCCGCCACATATTTAAGATCTTTTTTAGCATATCTCTGTATATGAGATACCTGCCAGTCACAGAGCCTGCTTGTGCCCATACTACAGCTGTTTGCTTTCCTCTACTGAAGTCTATTCCTCGGCCTGGGCTGAAAGCGGCACACCTAACACACATACATGGACAAAACCACACAAATATGTGCTCCATGGGGGGTAATGTGGAAAGGAAAAAGCACTGCAGGTTCTCCTGCAGTCATGAGCAACACTGAGGGTACATTTGAAATAATCAGGCACACAAAAACTGTCATGCCCTGTTTCTAGGTGCTCTGTAAAGGCTTTCAGTGTAATAGCGCAGAATAATACACACACACACACACACACACTCACACACAAAAATGAGCTCACTTGAAACATCCCAGGCATAAACCATATCTGACAGAGTCTGACCCTGGTCCACTTCAAATAATCAACTCAAATGTGTTTTCTTTCAGACAAGATTAGGATCCTCTTTCTGCTGTCCTTGGGTGGTAAGGGGGCCTTTTATGAGTGAGTACACTAGAGAGTATTGCAGCAGAAAGTCAACAGATATTATACACATCTCTCCTAACTTCAAACAGTTCCTTTCTCTTGCGTTTACTTGAGCATGAGCTGAATGAATGAAACGCACAATGCATTGTATTTGGGTAAAAATACATTCAAAGAGATTCAAAAAGGAGCCCCACTGTCTATCTCAATTTAGAGGATGGTTCATATACCGGCTCTGTAACATAGTATCTGATTGATCAAAGGGCAAGGCCGGCTAGACTGGCTGCCCAACACTTAGCACCATCTCTGAAGCTTTGATCTGATAATTAAGAGGCTACCTCCGAGGCGAAAGGCAAAAATGTGCACCTAAACCCGAAGGTCCTTCTGCAGCCGGCGTCCAGGTCTTTCAGGAGGCTATGGGGCACAATGCCTTTATGGGACGCGCACACATGTCGAGTACACAAGCCCAGGCGAAAGGCAGAGCCACACAGTGAGTCTAAATAAGGTGTATCTCCAACAAATTGTGTCTGAAGATGAAAGTCCTAATGGAATCTTAAAAGAGGGCTGATGGGGGGTGTTGACTGTGTGAAAGTGGTCATGGGAAAATAAGCAGAGCTATTAGAGGGAACGGTGGCCTTGGGATGGACAAACAAAATGGGGGTGGGGGGGATTGGGAAGTGCTGAGGTCCATTTTGTGTTGAATGCCACAGGCTGAGAGAGGCAGCAGCATCTTTTTGGAGTGGTCCTCATGTGTTTGTTGTGGCTGGTGAGAGTTTAGGGCCTTAAACACTGATCTTGGAGATCTAAAAGACAGTCATCAGGGCGTTAACAGGAAATTCCACAGATTTCTCAACATTTCTGCATGATTTAATGAACTGTGTTTGATTTTTACATTCATCTGATTGCATTCAAAGGCATTCAGCCATTTTTATTAATATTTAAAACACACTGCCATGACTATTATATGTTTTAGGCTACAGTTATAAAATAAATCAGTGGAATTCTCATTTAATGCAATTCATATGTAATATAAATTTTTGACAAATGAGTTAATTATCACTTTGAGGTTGATAAACACAGAATCTACAGATCATAATGCACCCTGAACATTCTCCTCTCAAGTTACCTTTATGAGGATCACTGAAAAAAAACATTACCCCACCAAAAGTATCTCTTGAAAGCATGCATGTTTGTAGTTGCCATTATAAGTTACATAATAATTACTCATCAAAGATATCCAGAGCTTCTGGTTTATTAATGTACTATTTAAATGCAATGAAATAACTGCAAACATAATTCCACAGTGAGTCTGCACTTATATCAGTCAAGCAAGTATGTTTTGAGAATGTGGTATGTGTGCTTACATGTCATATGGATGTGAGAGAGAGTGAGGCCGAGTGTGTGTTGCAGTGAGAGAGTGAGAAATAGAAAGAGGGAGATGGTGTCTCAGTAGAACTCTTAGATTGATGACTAGGCAGAGGGAGGTAGAGGATGGCTGACCTTTGACCCTGTGAATCTCCTCCCTCAGGGCTTGACTGGACTCCAGCTCCCTTATTGCATGAACTCAGCAGAACTCAACTTCCTCTCTGACCTGAAACCTGTACCAGAGGTGAATGTGTGTTGTCAGCATATCTCACTGTAACTATCGTCACCATGCCTATGGAAATTCATAAAGACATTCAGTGACAAAAGACAACCTCCAGCTGGACCTCCAAAACTGGAGTGGGGACAAACTGATTTGCATTTGGTTAGAAATACTACAAAATGTACTAGAAATGAATTAAAAATGGCAGTTATAACCACGGGTAGTTTTTGCATTGATCCTTTATAATAGCTATAACGAAGAATTATATGGAGAGTATAGATTCTACACTATGTCTTCTGGTTTTCTATGTACTCAGCTCAATATTGATTTATGGATGATAAACTCAGGAACAAGTCAGCAGAAACAGAAACAGAAAATCTGAATGAAAATCAGTTATGCTTAGGTGAAGATGGGTCTCAGCAAATTGATATTTATCCATCAATTTCATACTGGCAGGATTAGATTTCTAGACAGTTTGTTTGTCTAGTTTATGGGGTGGGAGGTTTCCTGTGTTTGCACTGCACTCATCATAATGACCAGTGTTTCCTGGTCAGACGATGTAGGAAACAGGCAAATTACATACAAAGACGAAGGCAAAGGCATCTTTAGATCTATATAGGCGAAATGTATTACACATAATTAACATTGGTTCCAGACATACTGCACTGTGCATTGTTTTTAGAAGATAGAATAGAACCTCACATTCCTAGCATAAATAATTTAATGTTAAACTTCAGAATTTAAGAGTGCCCTATTTTATTTGCCATATTTCTCAACAGTGGGACCAATAAGGGGTCACCTGATCTGATCTTAGCTTATTTAATAATGTTTATTCACAGTAAAATTACCATTAATTTGCAGACGTAATTTAACAGAGACTTAAAAATGTAAATGTAGCATTTAAACTTACATTACAGTGACATTATCCTGTTCTTCATTCCTGCATTGTTACTGGGCTGTTACTGAGTTGGTAATAATACTTGACTTCGAAGGGTTAAATGGTGGCAAACCTAAATCATGTGTTTTTAACATTCTTTATAAATCATTGGTTGAAACAGGCTAACCACAGCAAAGAGAAAATCAACAGATCCAGGAGACCTATAGGGGTTTCACTCCACCAGGGACCTCCATCTGAGCTTATTTCTTAGCATGGGTAGAGGCCTCAGTAGAGGGTTGAATAAGGCCTGAGTCAGCTCTCTGGAGCCTCCGGAGTTGGTGCGCAGGTTTACGAGAGCCACGCATGGCCTGGCCACTGAGGCTAGCACCAAGCCCCTGGAGATCAATGGAGCAAGGTGCTTCTGATTATGGTCTTTACTGGAGACCATTACTCCTGCTGTGGACAGGGAGAGGAATACAAGCTAAACGCAATCTGTCCCAACGCCTTTGAAGTGGGCCTTTAAGACAAGCATGGAAGGATGAGGCAAAGGGAGTGATAAATGAGGTGACGAGAGGCAGAGGAGGCCAGGAGAGGGAAGAGGAGCGTCAACAACAGCTACTGGACTTCCGGACAGAAGAAGGCCCTCATAAATCACAGAGCAGGGACCGCTGACCTCCCAGACGTGGGAGAAGTGCGAAAGACACACTCATCTTCTCTTTCACTGCCTAAAACGGTTTCGAGAGCAGGTTCGCTCATATGGGAACTCTCCTCATGGTTTCAATTTGTTTGATTTGTAGATTTTTCTCAAATATGTGCAAAAAGCATGAGAGACAAATGGCTTGTGATTTAGGGACTGTTTTGCCAACACCAACAATGGCTGAGGTGCAGAAAAGTACACACAAGTGTGTTACTTGGTCTGAAATTTAATTAGCTTATGTCCACTTAGTTAAAGGGATAGTTCACCCCAAATTGAAAATTTGATGTTGATTTGCTTACCCCCAGGGCATCCAAGTTGAAGGTGACTTTGTTTCCTCAGCAGAACACAAATGCAGATTATTAGCTT
>JBBKCR010000016.1:5683043-5703202 GCA_037577295.1 Ladigesia roloffi
GTTTCGAGAGCAGGTTCGCTCATATGGGAACTCTCCTCATGGTTTCAATTTGTTTGATTTGTAGATTTTTCTCAAATTTGTGCAAAAAATCATGAGAGACCAACGGCTTGTGATTTAGGGACTGTTTTGCCAACACCAACAATGGCTGAGGTGCAGAAAAGTACACACAAGGGTGTTACTTGGTCTGAAATTTAATTAGCTTATATCCACTAAGTTAATATTGCATTTACATCCATTAGTGCAAATACTGAATTTTGTAACTAGTAACTAGTTTTCTATCACATATAATGTCCTCATTTACTTTGCACAAAAATAGAGATCCTTGATGTCTAAGCACATCACGATCAAAGCAATACAAATGCTGCTTCTTTGTTGGACACAAAGACTGACCTGTGGGTGTCTTTGCCTGTTGGGATAGGAGAGCTGGGAAAGGCTTCAGTACCCTCCACGATCTCGGATGGGATAAGTGAATATTTCATGAATTAATGAATAATGAAGAAATGAATGAATGCTAGAACAAGTGAATAAATGATCCCTGCTTCTTTAGGACTGGATTGTTATTAAACAGTCTGGGCAGACATTCTGCAGTCCATGTGCCAAAATCAAATGTCTTGTTTTGCTGTAATTTTACTTCTCTTCTGACATAATTGGCAACGCTGGACCATCTATAGAGACTTAAATGTGAAAACAGGCAGATCATTCGGGCAGTACAGTGGTGATGTTCAGCTAGAAGAAGAGGAAAGCATGCCCTCATCTGATGCAGATCATCATAACTATGATCCCACCAGCCACAAACTGAACCAGGGTTCACTCGAGACCCTTGCTTTGCTGTGTTTATATTGATTTAATTTGTCAAGTGGAGTTTTCCCACCCATCAAACTTAAACACACTAAATAAAATGTTCAATTGGTCAACATAAAATGTGAAAAGGGAATTCAGCACAAGAGCACACACAGTACACATCCCTGTACAGTCTGCATAATCTGCTCGTTTTACCATTTGATCATTTTCAAACTCTTATACACATACTTTCTCATTTTATTAGCACAGACTGCTAATAATAACCACATATTATTATACAATGCTTGATTAATTGATAAATACATTTCTCTATGAATCTGCTCAGTGATTACATTGCAATATAATGAGACTTTACACAGGGAATCTACTGTTTTAAACCATGTTCTGTCTGAAAGTTCTCCACAAAGGAAGCTACTAGTGTTCAAACAGCTTTTCCAAGCATCACTGAAAAAGAGGAAACCCACACCAGCAGGATGTGGGTGTAAGTTGTAGCTAAATATTGCATGTAAATGTAATGTTAAATTAAATGTTTGCCATTGTAAATGACAAGTACATGACTGCTCAGTTAATGAAAATCATTAATAAAGTACTATTCTAACAGACACTCCTTCATATATCTAAATGCTAATAGTCCATATTTATTAATCTGCTCTGATTCTCACACTGCCATGAAACTTGAATGTTTCCACATATTGTTAGTTGCTTTGTATATAAACATCTGACAAAATAATGTCATGTAAGGTAATGAAGTTATCATAAAAGAAGGGGTGGGCTAATATATTTATAATAACAATATATCTGATGAAACATATAAGGATATTGTTCTAATAAAATAAAAAATAATGTGGTTTCAAAAGCAACCAAAAGCTTGAGCACCCACATATGTAATTTGGAGCACTTTAGATATTGCAATGTGAAACCAACTGAACCACATGAAAAGGACACAATGTGGAAAATAACCCAAACTCTAGTGAAGACTTAATCAAATGGTGAGAAAACAGCCAAAGGCCTGAAACTTAATTTACAATTATGAGTTGCTTATGGATTATTTCCCTGAAAAGGTTGTACACAGCTCACTTAAGTCAAAAGGACAGAATTAATTGAAGATATTTTATGCGAGTGATCACTTGAATTGGATTACTGTAAACCTACACGTTAACAGCTTATGTCGAAATAAGTCATTATATTAGAAAAGCATTATACTGTACTGAAGTAAAATAAATCCATCTACATGAAAGTAAATGGTCATGACTGAGTTAAATGCAGGGTTCTTTAAAGCGTTTCTGTTTATATACATTAATGAAGGAGATTCCATGCATCAGGGGATAGAATGCGATTCCATGCATCAGGGGAAAGTGACATTAAAATCAAGGCATAACACATACAAATGCCGCTGAAGTGCTGGAGTAGATCATAAAACAATATGAAAACAAAAAACACACTAAATTCCCTCATTCTCAGCCTCTCTGCCAAAAAGGCCAAAATGTTCAATTACAGCTAACACTGTCCTCGATTACCTCCCAGCTGTTTCATTGAACCAAACTAGCAATACCCTCCCCAACTGCATCTACCTCTCTGTCCTCCAGTCAGCACCACTCGGGTGAAAAAAAGGTTTGGGGCAAAAAAAAAAAAAAAGAGAGAAATAATTGGATTCCAACCCTCCACCTCGTCCCCTCCCTCACACATCGGACACCCCAATTAACAACAGGGAGAGTCGGAAAAGGCCTGGAGTAAAAATCTGCTGTTTGGATTGAAAAAAAAATGACCGGCAACATATTGTCTCCTTCACATGTACACAGCTAGTGGCTGGTGGACGAGAATGAGGAGGCGTCAAAACCTGGCAAAGTCGCTCATTCATAAAATCACAATGTGTGACTATAGCTCTAATTACAATCCATGTCGGCCTCAATTAGTCCACGGCTTTTCTCTCCACGTTAACTCTTAATTAACGAATCGCTGGTTAATTACAGGTTTCTCGAGAGGGGCTTTGCCAGGCATTAGCCAGTTTACTCAGCGGGGGGCCGGATGACTTGTTTACATTATTTACATACTGCGAGCAGACGTTTCCTGTTTCCACCGCCTATATTTTGATTCCCCGCTGCAGTGCTCTCTCTCCGCCCAGTCCTCCTTCACTCTTAAGAGTGTCTTCATTGTCTTCTGCGGCTCTTAAGAAGAGCGGCCAGATACCATTTTACGGCACTTTGATGGAGAGAGGGGGGAAGAGAGGCTGCGAACAAGAGATCAAGAGTGAGATGACAAGAGAAACACATCAATATGAGGAGAGAGGGCCAGGGAGGACAAGGGGAGCGTGGGGAGGAAAAGGCTGGCGAAAGTGAGAGCGGTAACGCCAGACTGAAAGGTGGGAGAAAGGGAGTGAAAGTGAGGCACGGAGCGAGGGAGATGGGCGAAGAAAGAAAGTGTGTGAAGAGGAATAAGTGCAAGTGAGACAGTAAGAGGGGGAGAGGTAGATAGAGAGAGAGAGAGGGAGAGAGAGAAAGAAGGTGAAGAGGGAGACATTTGTAAGTGTGTTTGTGTCGGACGAGAATGAGAGAGAGAAAGAGAGAGAGCTAAAGGTGGAGAGAGGTATGGAGAGAAATTCAGCGTGTGAGACAGAACAAGAGAGAGAGGGAGGGAGAGAGAGAGAGAGAGAGAGAGAGAGAGAGAGAGAAAGAAAGGGTGCTCGTTCCTGGTGTCCGTATGCCCAATTTCAGCCTGTGCGACAGGTCCTGGCAGCCTTGCCATGTGTTAATTACACATGTAAAGCCTATTATAACCCTGCAAGGACACCTGCTGACTGGGAAAATGAAGCCAGCACACTGGAGCAGCTCTCGAGACTGAACCACGCTCACACAATGCCTAAAGATAATAGTTTCCACACTGCATTTGCACGTACCCCAGTCACTCACTCAGGAAGGAGGTAAAGGGAGATATAGTTATAACTGAAATGATCTACATGGGGTACTACGACTGTATAACTACCTGAGGTACAGCACAAGCAGCAGCTTCGTTTAAAGCCAAAACTGGTAGAATGGTTTGTTATCAAAACGTGAAGGCCACAGATGGTGGGTGGTGATTGAAAATTTTGAAAGGAGAACAAAAGGGATCATACTAATTACATTTGCTTAAGAGAACAGGCAATACATTGTTGACCTCAAAAATGAATACACCACTTATGGCAACGAACATTAAGGTTTTTAAGTTGAATTAAATCAGCAAGTCCATCTTACTGAACAGAATTCATTGTTCTTTAGTCCAGGGCTGCATACTTGTCCCTGTTTTCATTGGGTAAATAGTTCCCTGTCAATCAGCTTGTTGATGTATGGTTTAAAACTAAATTAGCATTAGCAGTCTCCTCCAAGCATGTTTAACTGTACAAAGATGCGAACACTTCATGAGTTTTAGATAAAATACGTGCTCTTTTGTGTGTTTGTTCTTTGTTTGCCCATTTCCAGCAGTAATACTTTGTACTTGGCATATTCTCTATGTGTGGCCACTTGAGAGTGCCATTAGCTTGCGTTGCCGTCTTTCATTTGTCTTCTTTTGGTTGGTCATCCTTCTCATGGCTAATTGGAACTTGCTCACTATGCTCATTAAGAGCCAGTGTGTTGGTCTGGCACGAGTGCTTGCTGAAGGCCTAGTGGTGTCCAGTTACTGACAGTTGGCTTGGTATGTTTGAGCTCTAAGAATTGTTACACCTTGGAAGGCACATTTACAATGTTTTTTATGGTGAATAAAGGCATACTTGAACATCATGTGATGGGGAAAATCTAGGTCACAGGTGGAATTGGACATGACCAAACTTAGGAGAAATTTGGGACCCCCACCCAAAAAAAAGGTTAGCATGTGTCTGTATCTGAGTTAAGATGCAGTATCACTGTATGATTTTCTACCAGCAGAAGGAGCAACAAAGATGAACGCTAGCCCAAAAGCAAGGAGTTCTGAACCTTTTCCTGCTTCATATCCGCTTGGCTGCCGGGGAGAGAAAAAGAAAGAAAAGCTCCATTAGAGATGATTCACTTTATCACCCAAGGACACCAAACGGAGTCAACAAGATGGAGGAAGACGATCTGATCGACTTCCTCCCAGCGGGGAACTCTTGGGTAGCACTCGGTCTACATCCTGCCCCGGGTCACGCATCCTCATGAATAGTCATGATGGAATTTTTACAGCTTGCGCCATATCCACGGCAGTCGTGGGTTCTTTCTTGTCCTGCACTGCATGTGAATTATGAAAGAACAACAACAACAGTGATTGTGTGTGTGTATGAGGGAATAAAATAATGAATAGACTCCCCAATTCAGGTCATTTATTACAGACATCAAACAAGGCCTCACATAAGAGATCTCTCTTACTGGCTTAATGATGAACATTCAAGGACAAACAAAGCGTGCGTGAGGGTGTGATGTTTTAGCTCTGTTTCTTTGTTTCTAAGCAGTACAAGGCCATCTGATGTTTCACTGAGAACAATGGGTGCTTCCTATTCTCTAGAGCTTAGTGTGCTAATGTCGGCTAATCCATACAGTTACAGGCATCGCAGTTTGGCCTCCTTTTCTTGTTTAACTACAGTTCCTTTACTTTTTAAGACTAAAGCTCCTAAAAGCACTCTTCTCCATCTGGGATTATCTGCTGAGGCTTGCTGCAGTCACACCCTGGCATAGGCAGTAGGGCTTCTTCCTTTCTTTTAAAGAAGTGTAAGATAGAACAACCTCCTAGTTTCAGTGATAATCTATTTATTTAATCATTTTTAATTAGTCGCAATGGATTAATTGATACATTTTGATACTTTTCACAGTCTACTGCAACTAAATGGGGTACACTGGCCCTTGTGCAGCTAATGGCCAGTCTACGAGCAGGGCCAGAAACTGGCCAGTTCCTGTCGAGGTAGCTCGATTAGCACTGTCATCCCTACAGCCAAGCTGCTTCTAATGAGACATGCAGACAGAGAGATGTCGGGCCCGCGGGTGGCCCTTTCACTTGAAAATGAGACCGCTCAACATGTACAGGGTGACAGGGAAGGTGGGAAAGGTAACAGCGGACAAGGGGGGGGATGTCAAGAGAGGGAGGAGGGATTGTGGAGGGGGGGAGAAGGGGGTGGCCGTTTCCTGAAACATAACATGAGTGACAGGTGAGGGAAAGTGAAGAGGGGACAATAAATCACCGAGCTTCCCACTGGAAGGACATGCCTTAAGGGCCAGATAGTGACGCATGGTCAGTTATGTTCACGTACATACACTGTATTTGTGGGAAAAAATCGCAGATGGAAGTTTGCATAAGACGAACTGATAAGGATTTGTCTTAAGCGAATGTTGCCTCCGTGCTGCGCTTTTCCACACCAACTCAGTGATATATAATTTATTTGATTCTTCAGATGTGCCTTGAATAGACAACTCTCCAAATCAACGGGGTGGGCTTCGTTCGCAGGCGCTTTGAGCCTGGACGTATGACACCCGTCCTGTCGCATGTGATGTGATTGTTCCTTGTGAAAGATCACTCTTCCCCCTCGATCAGACTGGCACTTCATGGGGAATGGCGCTTTTGTTTCATCTGGAGAGAGTGATCGCTTTTTTAGCGTCGCTCTGGCGACTTTCCCGTCCTTCCAGGCACTCCCGTTCCATCTGCCGCCAGACTCGCGGGAATTCTCATCTCTCTCTCTCTCTCTCTCTCTCTCTCTCTATCCTCTTTCTCCATCCCAGTGCACTTTCATGTCCAACAGGATACGAGACAGGAATCTCAGATAGTAACAGTATGGATGAGAGGTCTGTGCGCTGATGGGAAACAGAGGAAAGAGAATATTTTCTTCTTTTCTTCCTCTTCCTAACAGGAAGCATTTTCTGTCCAGGTGGACAGGTGTTTCAGCTGGGGTGAGGGGCTTTGGTGGGTGTGGGTGGGGTGAGGGCTTGTTTGCACTGTAAGGCAAGAGGTGGTTTACTTCTTAAGCTAGGCAATGTTATTAGATTTATAATTATGGTTCAGAATGACTAATTGCATCGCTCCAATAGACTCAGTAGTTTGGCAGCATTTGACGAGGCGAGGAGAGTGCCTGAAATACAGCGATGGTAAAAAACATATTGTTTGTTATATGATGTGAAACCAGTTCCTTTGAAAGCTTTAATATACAGCCTTGGGAGGTGTACTTTAATTTTAGTGATGTTCAACAAGACAACAACAGCAAGAAAACATGCATGCAATACAATCTAGGGAGTGTGAATATTTTTATTTTTTGAATTGTGCATAGGCAGGTGAATACAGAACTGCATACAGGGTGTCTAAAGGGAGTTGTGAGATTCCAATAGTGTGTACATGCAAGATAAGGGACAGTAATGGACACCACCTCCTACATAAAACACCCAAAATATCTTGCATTTCATATCTATCGAACATAGGTTGACTAGTTAAGGACAGGATGCCCCATTAAATCATGTCTACACAGTTAAAATTCAATTGTTTGTTTCAAGGGTTATAAAAATGGAACTGCTACATTTTCTAATGTAACCCAGAAGATTCTTACTGTTTTGTCATTGCTGCAAGGGCACTTGTCACATCCTTCCCAAGAATTGAGGCTTGACATTTCAGCGAAATTCATGTAGGGGTGTTTCTGCAACTAAAGGTACTTTCACAGCCAGTTCCCACTGAATTTCTGGATACATTTAAAACCTTTAGCACCAACCACCGATTTATTAGTGTCATAATTCATTTTTACAAATAAAATAAACAAATTAAATGATTATGCATTTTGAAGCATAATTTATTTCTGTAGAGTTGAATCCATGTAGAGTTGTAATTATTTTTCAATCTTCTAGATGCATAAAAAGAAAATACTAAAATGCATCTTTTACACATCATTACACAACACTTAACAAATTACTCACAGTAAAGTTTTCTCAAAGCCAATCAAATCTAATTTCTGTGGAAACAAAAGTTAATAATAGAGGGCAGTCTTTCAAAAGGAAACCTAATGTTTTGTAATTCACAAAAAAACCCCAACAATGTATACTGTATGTCTCGGGATGTTATTACTTTCCTTTTTATTTACTATCAGAGACTAAATGATGTTTTATTTTGAAAAAATTACCGAATTTCTTCTATTAAACCAGTTTGGGAAACCGCCCCCCGGTCCGCGGTAACATTTTCAAGCGCTGACCGGTCCGCGGTGATAAAAAGGTTGGGGAACCGCTGGTCTAAAATGTCTGGAGATGCTGTATACAGCGAACCAAACACTGTACTGCTGATGGGAAATATTCTTGCTGTTATAAGCCACATAATAAATACACCTGTTCATATATAAATATATAAATCTACATTGGGTAGAGGAAAAAAATCCTTTTTACTAAACACCCCCTACACACAAACACACACACACACACACACAAAGCCCTTAAGCTTTGATTTTCCCAAAAAAAAAGGGTGAGAAAGAAACAGTGAATCTTGAAAGCTCGGGAGTCGACTTTGGCCAGTCGAACAGAAGAGCCCTAAAGCATGTAGCGCATTTGGACTTACACAGAGGGCCTGAATCAATACACATTAACAGGTTAAAAGAAATGGGAAAGGGGCTACGTTTATGCACCACATCTCAATGATATTGACAGGAACCTGCTGTTGTTATATTTGTAAGAGGCGGTGAAAGACCTTGAGAGGCCTGCCTCATTGTATTGACGGGCTTGCTCTTTGCCAGGAAGGGAAGCACTTTCTAGCCCTCTCTTTAATCTAAAGCATGTCTGATGGGGCTCGGGGAGCAAACATCAGACTGCACCCCTGAATAGAGCAGCCCATTTGTTTGAGTGTGTATATAGATACACACATATATATATATATACATTTATATACATTTGTTTCAGTATATATATATATATATATATATACATCGAAACAAATGCGTATATATATATATATATATATATGTGTGTGTGTGTGTGTATGTGTGTGTGTGTGTGCATGTGTTTTTTTCCATAAGGGCGCTGAGATAATGGTAAAAGCCGAAGAGGTAGAGCACTGGACAAAAATGGAAAAGAATAACTGGGGAAAAAAGACAAGTGCAGCATAAAGGACGAAAAGCCAGAGATGGATGAGAGTGAAATGCTTAAAGAGATGTTTCTTTCTAAGGGAAGAAGGGGCAGAAGGATTTTTTCACCCAAATGAATCCGCCCTGTGGATTATGTGGTGAGACACATTCGAGTAAGTGCATGACAAAATGGCTCTTTTGTAAAGATGGTGACATGCTCCGGGAAGCATTCTTCCCCAACCCTAACAGGCAGTGATGTTCCAACCCATGAACCTGATGGTATGGGAATGGTGGATTATTTTCTTCAAAAATCCACAGTTAATATTAGCCAGGGGTGGTTAATGTTATGATACTTATCATTTTCTAAATAAATTGTACATTTTTGTGCATTCCATGGATATTTTCAGTTCTCACATTTATGGAATTTAGCAGACTTTACCCAAAGCGACTTCTATTCCTAGGGGGCAGTCTCCCTGGAGCAACTTGGGGTTAAGGGCCTTGCTCAGGGACCCAGTGGTGGTGCTGGAGGTAAGACCTCATGGTCTAGGGGCAAGTATCCTACCCACTGAGCTCCCTCCAACAACCATCACCACCTTCACACCAACATAAGATTAAGGTCGTTTTACTTCGTCTAAATGTGTCTCCTAAATGTGCATGTCCACGTTTCCTACTGTGAAATATATTAATATGAATATATTTATTTATTTAATTTTTAATTTATTAAAATGTTATTTTTCACAACTGTTCATGCATTTATGTATTTGTTTTCCTGTGTTCTTTTGTTGATTAAAAGATGTACTGTGAGTATATTCAAAGTAAATGCGGGTGTAGCACATTCAGCACAGTAGGACATTTAAGTCTGCAGTACGTTTCATTTCAATATGAAAATCTGATGTTTGTCTTTCTTATTCGTGTGTACTGGGGCTTCTCAGGAAAAAAAGATATTAAAATGTCCTGATATTATATATTTGCCAGATTTTATTGACAACAATGTAATATAACAGAAAATACATACTGTGTTTTTAAGTTGATCTCTTACCTAAGGAAGGAGGACATCAGGACATGGGCTGCTAACTCCCCATTACATGCCTTTAAGGGCTAGTCAACCCTGGAATACACAAGAGAGCATCAAATATAAATGAGGGTCTGTACTTCTGACGATATTTCAGTCACCAAAACGACACAATTCAGCAGCAGTTTCTTCCTCCTGAGGACACTTTGGTGACAACAGCACACGTTTAGTTACTGCTTACTGTTGGGACTGTTACAAATGTACATGTACTACACTGCATCGCCCTGCTGCATTTACACTTCTCAGTTCAGACAGTGGTACATTACAATATTATGTTTCATCCCAACACATGTATCTATTTATTTGTAAATATCATTATGTAGTGTTAATGTCTTTTCTCGCTTGGACTTTATTTTTTTAATCCATTTTTGGTTCACTGTTTACTCTAAAAGCCAAATACCAAAAAGCTGAGCAGTAGAGACTCTTTAATTTTTTTAAAGAAATGTTTTAACAATTTTGGCATAACACAGGAGTGTGTTTCATGGTCATCAGAAAGTGGTGTGATACCAGGAGCAGTTCTACTCTCTCCATTTGGAATACCAAAGCATTAAGTGTCACCCCTCCTACCGGTCATCACCACAGTGTTATACATCCCACCCCACGCATACACAGGTATGGCTTTGTCTGAACTGCATGATGTGCTGAATGCATTTCAAAACAAAGATCCAGACGCAGGCCTTGGTAGGAGATTTTAATAAAGCAAACCTCAGACAAGTTATGCCGAACATTTACCAAAACGTTGTGTCCGATAAGGGGAGCTACAACTTTGAAGCATTGTTACACGCCAGCCATTTAAGCAGTGCTACAAAGTTATTTCTCATTTTGAAATATAAACAAAACATATGTAGGGAGGAGGCAGTCACAGGGGAGGTAAACTGCTGATGTGCCCAATCAGAAGCTATTCTACAGGA
This sequence comes from Ladigesia roloffi, assembly GCA_037577295.1. Classification (NCBI taxonomy): domain Eukaryota; kingdom Metazoa; phylum Chordata; class Actinopteri; order Characiformes; family Alestidae; genus Ladigesia; species Ladigesia roloffi. Next base: position 5,693,827 of record JBBKCR010000016.1, read on the forward strand.
CACATTCAACGAAGTAGACTGGGACATGTTCCAGTCTTGCACGAATGCCATCATAGAGTTTACATATGTAGAAGTCAGCTTTGTTAGCGTGCTAGTGGAGGAGAGTCAAGACATTCCAGAACCAGAAACCACAGCTGGACAGATCAATCCATACTGCAGTGAATGGCAGGTCCGCCACATACCACACAGGTCTCGACAACTGGTTATATGAGCACCAACAAAGCGACGTCATACAGCATCCGATGCACAGTGAGGGATGCCAGGAGTGACTGGCGATACACTTCCATCAGGGTGACAAACAGAGCATGTGGCATGTACTTCACTCATCACGGACTACAAAGCCAAGGACACAATGATCAACGCAGACTCTGCATTCGCCAACGAGCCAAAGGAGTTGCTCTAGGTTAGTCAGGCAGCTAGTGTCGTATGCACCAGGCTGCGTGACGTCACAGGTCATCGGAAGTAACTCAAGCAGGGGGTATATAAAAAGGAAATTAGGTGGCATCTAGTACCCAGACATTAGGGTTCACTCTGATACACACGCATCCCACTCCAACTACCGTGAGTACTTCCCCCCAACTTTATCCCTCTCTCTCCCCCTCTGTGTGCGTACGAGAACAAGGATTCCTTGGTGGGAATATCATCTCCACTTTGAGCGTTCTCAGAACAAAGCGTGTGGGTACCAGCTCTCTCGTTTGTGTCCGCGACTGGGCTCATCCACCACGCTACACTGATAGCTCACCTCTTGTTTCCGGTCCAATAGCTGACAGCTAGTGCTAACTACAGCTTGACAATGGAGGATGCTGATGTCATCAGCGAGGAACACATGATCAGCATGACGCAGAGAATGACGTCCGAGCATCACTGAGGAGAGTGAACACCAGGAAAGCGCCGAGAGCAGACATTCTCGCTGGCCGTCTGCTGCATGCTGACCAGATAGCAGGTGTTCACTGGCATCTTCAACGAGTACCTGGCAAAGTCTGTGGTTCTCACATGTTTCAAATATCTACTATAGTACTCTTGGCCAAGAACAGCAAGCGCTCATGCATGAATGACCACCGGCCAGTTACTCTGACCTCAGTGGTAGTGAAGGTCTTTGAGAAGCTAGTGAAGAACATCATCTCCTCCTCCATCCCAATACCCACAGTCCCAATTCAGTTCACCTACAGACCCAATAGATCTACAGAGGATGCTATCTCCCACTTCCTGCACACGACTCTCAGCCACGTGGACAAGAAACAAGGTAAATGTGTGAGATTGCTATTTGTAGATTACAGTTCAGGATTCAACATAATAGTGCCAGGTAGACTGCTTACAAACTAAGGGATCTAGGATTCATGAGAGCTGGACTTCCTCAGTGGTAGATCTCAGGTTGTGAGGGTTGTTAGGTGTATCTCTGACAACATCACCACCAATACTGGAGCACCACAGGGGTGCATACACTCACCACTGCTGTACTCCCTCTACACTTCTATCTGTGTGGCCACTCATGGCTCCAACACCATTGTGAAGTTTGTGGATGACACAGTGGTGCTGGGCCTCATCTCAGGGCCAAGGAGCTGGTGGTGGACTACAGAAGCAGACAGGGCTGAGGCTACAGACCCCTCATCATCAACGGAGCTCCAGTGGAGAGGATACTGTCCTTCAAGTATCTCTGTGACTACATCTCCTAAGACCTGACATGGACTGCCAAATTCATGGCCACCGCCTGTACCATCTATGACAACTGAGGACGATTTGGGTCTCTATCCTCAGAAGTATTTATTCAGATGCTGTTTAGAGCAACCTCACACAGAAAACCTCAGAAACAGACTGTTTCAACTTCTGCAATCAGGCTGCATTTCTGCACCACCAGAGCCAAAACAGAGACACTCAAGAGGAGCTTCTATTCCAGGAAAATCGAGTCCCCACTCCTCTATTATAGCATTACCGTAAAGCACTGTAAAATAACCTCATATTATGTTCATTGTCATATTCCATATCATACTGGCTTTATTAGCACATCACTTGCAGTCACACTGTACATGCTACTTGTTACTCAGGTCACTCTGTTTACATTACACTCCACTGTTTTACATCACTGTTTACATTACTCTGATCACTCTGTTTACACTACACTACAATGCTCGGGTCTCTCCGTTAAATCCCTCTGCCCACATTGCGCTGGTCTCCATTGCTGTGCTAATATGGCACAGCGAACATTGTCATTCCATTTGCACATTGCACATTTTGCTGCTACATTTATATAAATACATACATAAACCTCATATCTTAATAGCTAATATAGTTTATCTCAAACTTGTACTTATTTGTGTTTTAGAACATTTCAGATTTGTTTCTACATTTTATAATCATACTTACATATATACTTATATCTACTTGTACTAATTTCTTTACAATTATTGTGTACATAAATTAATTATTTTTATTTAAAATGTACTTGTTTATAATGCTTGCACAGTCAAAAAGAGCGGCTCAAGATACAAGTACAACACACCATGAAATGTATGACTATGCATGGGACAAACAAAGAATTTTGAATATTAAAGCTTGAATTAACATAGATGATACAAGAAGTGAATTGCTAATGCATTTTTCTGGTTTTTCTACAAGAAAAAACTCATTTAAAATAAGGGAGATGTGAAAATGAATGGGAAGTGAAACTGAAATTAATGGGAAAGAAGGCAGAGAAGCTCTGAAATAGAACTGCAGATGAAATTATGAAATGTATTTCAATGTAGAACTCGCTATTTCGGCAAATACATAATTATGTCATTACTAATATGGATAAAAATAACTCCTTGGCAAGAATGTGAGATACAGCAAAAATAACATTAAAAATGTTTAATTAATTGCACAAAAATGGATAGTATAAGAACATAAAAAAATCATAACTCTGGGATTTGTTTATAACATTTTACATGCTGCACTGCCAGTTAATCACAGCTAATCATGCTCTCTTTTGTATTAAAACATGTAGTCTGTTTTTTATGTACTGACATTTCCCAACGTAAACTAATTTTTTCATCATAGCGATAAATATCATCATATTTCTGCTTCTTAAGTTTAAAATGAGCAGAATACATTATGGGGATGGTTCTGCGAGACTCGTAGGCCAGTTTTAACTCTGAAGGGCTGGCAGGCTAAACACTCCCCTCCCCTAGAGGGGCACTAAATAGACCATGTGATGTGGCCAGGACCCTTCACCCCCCATGGGGCTGAGAGCACCCCCCTCCCTTCTTCTCCGGCTGCACTTTGATACCCCGCCTCGCTCCACTGCCCATCAGATGGGAGTGGGCAGGCCGGCAGCATTCCTTCAAAGCAGCCGGGAGAATCGGGCGCACACAAATAGCCCATCATGCCACAAAATCACCGGGCAGACACCCTGCCCTTCAGGGGTCAGACAAGTGCACCGTGTTTGCCAGCTCGCCCGCACACACTTCTATGCGTATGTATACACCCCCTTCACCGCACATAACACAAGGGCCAACAGCAGAGGGTCACCGGTTGAGTCCACTGGCTGACCTGGTGGGAGCCAACAACTGCTGCATGTCGGTTAGCATTAGGGTAGCGGTGGCTGAAGCTAGGCTAAGCTGCTTCCCCTGTTGGGGCCCAGGATTTTGTGACCTGTTCTGCAGATGGAGGAACAACCACCTGTGGACCAGTAAAGTTCAAGAAAGAACAAGTGTTTTAGGCATAATGGATGTTGGATGAAAGACCCCCTCTTTCATTTCAAAACATCCCGCTAAATTAAAAACGAGCCAATGCTTCACAGTTCATTGAGATGCTCAAAAGGTGCTCACTTAATACATAATTGCCAAACAGATACTCAATTAAGAGACAAGGTTGATTTTCATTCAATTAGATGTAAAGCTTTTTGGCTCCTTGTTTTCACTATGGACATTCTTTTGGCTAGCTGGAAAGTTTTGACCTTCTAAAAGATCATTCACAAGACAAATTTTTATCTTTATTTTAAAAAATCAGTTTACTATTGAATGTGTGAATTATTTGAAATATTTGCTGTGCAAGTTAACATGTTAACATGATTATTAGCATCACTAATTGTTTTAACATCCTTGATAAACTTTTTATTTATTTGACTCCTCATGCCTCATTACAACAGGCTGAAACCCAGCTGCTCACATGCTACATGTTGCCATGATGGAATACTGTGATTTTGGCCCTTTCATTCAATTGCAGCTGTTATTAACTGCAGTAAGTACTTTTGGACAGGACATCTGTGGATAAATCAACAAGCAGCAAACCAACAAAAGCTACAACAAAGTGAAAAGTGCCAGTTCTTCTCAACAGCCTCCAGTGTAACAAGAAACCACAAGCTGTACAAGCTAGATTGAGTGTATACAATTTCAGAGGAATTATAACAAATGACCATACTGATCAGCAATAACATGAGAATAACAGATGGTTAAAGAGAATAACATTCATTACAGTGGCACCTGTCAAGAAATGGGGATAGATTTGGCAATAGGTTGCACTAAAGGAAGAAGTCAAACCGGGGAAAGCAGAGTGATGCTCTGGGCAATGATCTGCTGGGAAACCTTGGGTCCTGGTACCCACACTGATGTTACTTTAACATACACTACTACCCTAAACACTGTTACAGTACATCCCTTTATGGCAACACGGTTCACTAATGGCAGTGACTTGTTTCAGCAGGATAATGTGTCCAACGACACAGCAATCATATTTTTAAAGTATGGTTTGGGGAACATGAAGGTGTTGACTTGACCTCGAAAGTCTCCAGTCTCCAAGCAAATATATGTGGGATGTTCTAGACAAACAATTCAAAGATGCCCTCCCTCAAAACTAAGAGCACGTAAAAGATCTGCTGCTAAGATCTTGATACCTGATAACACATCACAACTTCAGAGGGCTTGTGGATTCTGTCCTTCAATGCATCAAAGCTCAACACCTATTAGGCAGGTGGTTTTAATGTTATGGGTGATTAATGTATCATATGTGTTGATGAGGCTCGTGTTATTTGTCACACAGTTCTTTCTTGAGCATATAAAACAAGACTAACCTCACAAATGATGTGATTAATTATCTGACTCATTTGACAGCCCTTGTTTTAATATAATAAATCAGTATGTAATAGTTAGAGGCCCAGACTGACACAAATGTCAGGGTTCTTCACACACTGACAGGACCCTTCTGATTCCACAAACTGCTACAGAAAGACAAATTGTTGATGCTTGCTTACACCTTGCTTTGCTGTTGCTGTTCAAACTGCAACATATACACAAGCACACACACAAACCCACATACACATACACACACACAGTACCATGCTCTGTTCCTTTTTCAGACTCTGGAGAGTAGCGTTACACAGAGCTGTGCTGTGCTTGCATCAGGCAGAAAGCCATGGAGGTGCCGGGATTAAAGGTTTGAACCATGTGAGGGAGACAGAGCAGCCTCGGCAGGATTACAGCATGGACTAGCAGATTAACCCTCCTCTGGATGTTCGAACACATACACTCACGTGTTTCTCACATCCTGTGTTGGAGAAAAAGAATGTTTTGTGACTATAGTACTATGGAAACGAATGGAATATGAGGCCAGGTTAACCTCTTAAATTATAAGAGCCTGCAATTGGCTCACCCACAATTATTTTCACAGTCGTAACTGAATTATTTATTGTATTTATTAAGAGCCAGCATCAATATATAAACTATAAGCCTGTGGTTTCTTGGCCCCTTACATAAGATTATTATTTTCATTTTGATATTTGTGATTATTTCTTTCTAAAAAATGTTTTCTAAATACAAGAGAAATGGAAGATAGTTTGAATTGATTTGATAGAGAATACTACATAAATTCATTTGAGTATTTTTTATAGGGAAACTTTATTTTTGCATTGTTTTTACATTCATGTACATTCTGTATTTATATTTTTAAATAAATGAATATATTTAAACATGATGCAAATTCTGTACAATTATTTCTTCTAAAGATTCTTCATCCTCCATCCTGATTGGCGCCCCTGTTGGCCTAGTCACACCTCCGTACCTTTGTCCAGTCATAATGAGATCACATTTTTCACAACTCCAGTCACACATGCAGTGAACTAGCAGTGGGGCTGAAGTCGCGCTGTGAAATTGAAGCATTGATTGCGGCATATAAGAGGACCACCAGAGTGGCTGAAACTGTAGGGGACTGTACTGTGATCTTCATATTTAAGTCTTGTATGATCTTATAACAAATGGACCCAACTATTCCAGTCTGACTGTTGCTGGGAAAGTAGACTTATTAGGGTAAAAAAAAGTAGGAATTTTCTAAACCAGTCCAGGACGTTGTGAAGGTACAGGTCTGAGCGACGCTGCACTCGTTAGATGGAGAAGAAGCCTGTCGCTGGCCAATGTATGTAATGTATGTTGGTATGGCTGAGAGGTCTCCCAGAAAACTCTAGTTAAGGATGCAGATGTCATGTTGCTAGCTAGAATGCTTTGCTAATCTTGCCTATTGTTTTACAGTCTGAGCGCCAACAATTGTTTATTCTCATTATCACCTTATAGGCCACATGAGACTGATTCAATTTGTGTTTTCCATACAAGCAACCAAAACCAACTATTACATCAGAATTCGAATTACGGCGATCCAGGAAGAGCCTTGCTCCCTTGAAAGCTTTGCTTGAAAACAACAGTATATGAAGATAGGAGTGTCTAGACACTGGCAATTAATGACATTATTTACAACCATTTACTATAGTGGTAAATCAGAACCACTTTAATCGGGTATGTTTTTGCCTCTGTATGTAGCCCTCCACTCTGAACGGGTTCTGAATTCATGTGTATTTCTAGAATGAGGCATCTCTCAAAAATCACAAAACCTAGTAGGATATAGTAGTTAACGTATTTTTAAATACGTTTTATCTGACGTGTCTTTTTACTAGAGGTTTTATACTCCTACACAAATAATTATTTAGACTAACTATTGATACGTTTTTGGCTAGTAACCATGCTATTAAATGCCAGGAATCATGCTATTAAATATACCCATTTCTTAATAACCAGCTGGAGAGCCCCTCAGCTTTCTCACTTAACCACCCCACCATCCTGACAGTGTCTCAGAAAGAGTGGCACTGTGGAACAAAGTAAGAAGTAAATGACGAGAAAATAACCCACAGGAGGAAGACAGTTGAAACTCATTAAGTAAACCTTTGTGAGGGGGGAAATTGGCTGTTCAGAACAGAAAATATCTAACCTTGAGTCCTGACACGAGAGAGCGCTCATGTTTATTCATCAGCCTGTGCTTTTACACTTTCCGTGTTTGTTTAGAACAATGCGGCAGGATAATGCAGTGCAAGTGTCTGCTTTCCATAAACAAACAAAAGCAACAACGCTCCGAGGCGGGTTGTTTATTACATAGTGACATGAACAGAGTGGTTAATCAGATCCTTATTATGATTGCAGAGCAAAGCTCGAACCATTTCCTCCGCGGCAGTGAACAGAGCAAACTTCAAACTAGGTAAAGGGCTGATAAAGGGAAAGCGAAGGCACTGAAGGTGCTGATGTACACGAGAGCGTTTTAGTTCCTTCAGAGGAGATTAAAAATTCTCTGATGAAGCAGACAACTGTGACATGACTGGATAAATGTTTCTTTGGATGAAAAATTGAATGAAAGCTTTGAAATTAAGGCATATTTTTCACATCAGGTAAATGTTCAGTAAAAATCTTACCTAATGCCAGCTCAGTTTTGATGTTGTAAGAGTTAAAACCCAAGCTGACCAACCAGAGCTCTACTGCTATGGTTGAAGTCCAAGCAAACATGCATTCAGTGGTGGAGGAACAGCTCATCTTGCTTATGACTGGGTATTACAGCGTGAAAGTCAAGTAATGGGACTGTAATGATTTTCTATTATAATGTTCCTCCATTAGGAGCTATGCCTTGAATTCTGTGATGACATATCTTCTGAATCGCTCAGCAGTCTACCATCATGCTACTATCTTTGTAGTAGTTTTGGGTTTTTTTACTATCACTGCTGTAAGGAATCATTCAGTGAAAAATCTCATCGAAATATATTTCCACTTGAGGCTACGATTGCTATGAAAGCCCAAATTATACATCACCAAAACCTCTATTTAAACCACATTTATTAAGGTCACCACTAAAACCATCTGTTCAGAAATCTCAAGGGCTGGTATTCATAAACAGATATAAATGAGAAACCACTATTACATGAACTAATCTGTACAACCTTAATGAAGATCTGGATTTGTTTTGCGATGTATCTTTATTCTCTGATCATTTTTTATTGTATTTTCTGGAATATTCCTTTCAAAACAAAACGGTAAACTTTTGGTGGACTATGCTGGACAGTGCTAGTGGGAGACCTATAGATAAATCAATGAGAAGCAAGCAAACAAAAGCAACAGCAGAGTGAAAAGCTCCAGTTCCCCCTGAACACCTCTACTGAGTGTAGCGAGGGCCTTCAGTCATGGAGGAGATTGAACGGTGGACTGTATATGTGATATTTATTGTACATACTCTCACTAAGTCCATTAGCCACTCTTGTTCTGACTGGATTTTGTTGATAAAGGCTAAAACTGTTCACAAGATGATCTCGCGATTTACATGATCAGATTTGTGCAAAACCACCTGGTGGAAACAATGAAAGCCATAAATACATTCAGTCTATTTTGTTCTTGTAGTACTATGTACTTTTTAAAAATATACATTTCTGCTTTTAATTAGAAAAAAGGGAACAAAATTGCACAAATAATAAAAAAGTGCAACTCATTTGAATGAACTGGACAAAGTAAAAAGATTGTAATTCATTATATTGATCGTCTAACTGACCATAGTTCTTTTTATTTCGAAGTTTTTAAAACCAATAATCACTTATTACCCAGACATAAAGCTTCACAGATCATTTTCTAAGATGTTTGCAGCCGCTGACACCAGGAATTCTCTGAAAGTCTGGGAACAGAAGGTGCCAGGAGAGGAAGAATATATTCGGAGACAGTCAACGTGTCAAACAGAGATGCAATTGGAACGTGGCACTAGGCTGTTATAGAATATGGAGAGGAGAAAAAGCTGGGCATTGGTTTCAGTGGATCACAGTTCTCTCATTAAGAAGAGAAGAGTCTTCATTTAAAGCGACTCCAAAAGCTCTTTGAGCAGGACGGGTATATTTACATTTAAAAGATTTAAAGTGGCTGACTGCAGCTACCTCTCTCCTTAATTGCAGGCTTCAGTTGTCCATGAATGTATCCGCTTCATTGCAGGTTCTCATTAACCGACAGAGACCAACGTACACACAAAGTATGCCCACACGCACCCCCCCCCCCCCCCCCACACAAACACACACACAGACACACAGACACTTTCTCACCCCCACTCTATCTTTATTTTC
>JBBKCR010000016.1:5703227-5714465 GCA_037577295.1 Ladigesia roloffi
ACACTTTCTCACCCCCACTCTATCTTTATTTTCTCTTAATGCGCATACACTTCAGTTTCTCTTTTCTGTCTTTCTCTCCATCTTTTTTACTTTTGCTCTCTCTCTCTCTTTCGCTCTGACCCATACTGTCTTCTAATCTCTCTCTCTCTGTTACATACACACACACAGGCACACAGAGCTTGTTCTTTGTATCCCATGAAACCTTTGCGCTCTCTCCATCTCTCTCTCACTACATACTTCTCTCTGCCTCCTTCTACCCTAAAGAGCGTGACGAGACCACAACAACCAGGCAGAGTCAGGAGAAAGACAGAGAGAGAGAGAAAGGGGGGGAGGGGGGTAGAGATGGACAGAGTTTGAGAAAAAGAGAGACACAAACAATCTGCAGGGATTAAATTCTAATCCTGTTTGCACTTTCATCCTGCTGGCACATCTCAAGGGGCCACCCTCTCCAACGAGGGATTAAAAAAAAGACGTTCCTTTATCAAGATATGGACAGACTTTTGCAAATTAGCCGCACAGAGGGATTTCCCCCCTCACACCTCACCACCGCACCCCCTTGCTGCAATATTAGTTAAAGAGCAAACAGATTCTTGGCAAGTTGCTAAAAAATGACAAACGATTTCTGCTTTTTTTTTTAGGAAAAATGTCCAAATATTGACTCAAATAGCAAAATCAGTGAGGATCAGCAAAATAATCTTATTGCCCATTTCCAAACTTCTTTATTTCTTCTTTACTTCTAAATATATATATATATACACAAGAAATGGTCAGAAAAATGAAGTGTTTAGTTGAGTTATTGCACAATCACAAGTGTTTAGCTACAGTTATTGCACAATCACATACCAACAAACGTGTGTGTGTGTGTATATATATATATATCAACTAAACACTTCATTTTTCTGACCATTTCTTGTGTTTAGTGAATCAGAACAATAAATCAAAATTTCACAGCTTTGTGAGTAAAAACTACTCAAAGTTTATTTTGTTGTGCGCTGTTTCCTGGGGCTTCCTAGTTTATCTTTTGTTCAACAAATGATTATTTTATTTTTGTGCATTGACATCATTTCTCTCCATCTCCTTCACCATCCCTCCATCTCCACACTTAGTTTTGAGCTGCTGCAAACACAACATCATCTGTCAGATCAGCACGCCTTGAGAAGAGCACCAACTGCCAGTTCTGTTATGATAAATAACAGATGCCCTGGCCAGTATTGCCAGTGTTGGGGAGAAGGGCCCAACGTATATATATATGCAAAGACAATGAGGCCAGTTGTGCTGGCTGTGGCATCACCAGGTATTGAAGAAAGTTGGTAGGCCAGTGCTTAAACAGTTGCACCACTCGGAGACCCCTTTGTGGAAACAGATCAGGGGCAACTGTGTGGAAGGTAGGGTTCATCCTGAAAGAACATAAGCCTGTGTGTGTCAGTCCTCACTGGCAAAGCCCTGCGGCCCCTGTGGGGATATATGACCCTCGCTTCATCACAGCATTCACAGCACTTCAGCACTCTTCCGCCAAACACATATCCTACCCAGACACACAGGTGGCCAGACTCACAGCCTGAGTGCATCACTCAGCAGCTGGGGACAACAGAGAAACTGACACACAGATGTGCACATGTGTCTCTTTCTCTTCTGTCGCTCTTCTTTCTCTACCCTCCTACACACTTTTCTATGATCCCTGCCTTTTGGTGTCAGTATAATCCTCTTTATACTACTGCTCCAATGCAATTTGGTAATACATGTCCAGGGTTGCATTAACCAAAGTGGGAACAAGTGTAACTTCAAGTGTTTCCAGTTCTATTTCATACTGAAGACAGTAATATCAAAAATGGTCTCACATCAGTGATCAGAAAATGGCAGACACATTTACAGGTATCAGTCTATTCAGCCGGCAGCCGTTTAGCTCCACCCATTCACACTGAAGTCACTTGAGCAAAACACGCATGAGAATCTTGCTAAGTTTGTCTTTATTAGCTTCCGCATTACAGGAAGCCACTGGGATGATTGGGATGTAACACAAACACAGGTGTTTAATGCTGCTTTAAATTAATTTTGCACATTTTAATTAAATTCACTGGTGTTATTTTGCCTAACATTTCATGTATATTATCAGTCTGTTTGCCTTTTTATTCAAAACACCTCAAAACTAAGAGGCAGAACGGATTTAAGTTTTTTTTTCAATACAATTAAGTAATTTTAGGTAATGTTTTGTTTATTTTTTTTATTTAGCATAGCTTGTAGTACCATTTGTGTGCTACAGCCAAAGATAATGGAGTAGTGGAGCAACTGAAATTAGGAACACTTGCCCGCATTAAAAAAGAAATAATGGAGGTCTGAAGAATATTTTTGCTGCTTTTTCAATGCTGTATTAAAAAGTGCATAGAAGTGCTTTAAGAATATATTTATTCATATTGGCTGCTCATTTCTCATCTGGTTTTTATAGAGGTGAAAATGCTGGAAAGCCACAATATACATCACAGACTTGGCTATATAAAATCAGCCCATCAATTCAGAATGGGTATTTCCAGTGTTCGGAAGTCAATTGTGCTTGGTACTAAGAAGAACCCACCATTCTAACAGAAGTAACAGAAGTCCAACATAAACAGGAAATTAAAAGACACAGGTGAAAACAGTTGAAAACAGGTGATTAAGGATCATCCAAACAGACCAGAATCCACTCACAGTCTGTTTCATTTTAAGGGGTAAAGAGCGGTTGGAAAATACTCATGTAAAAGTGTTTTGGTACATAAATCCTGTTTATTGTCTTAATTGGATGTCAGCAATAGAAGACCCCCTAAAAACACAAAATATTAATGTGTGTAACATTATTGATGAACTGTTTTTAAAAAGTTAACTGTTGATTATTTCATGACTGAAAATTATTGCTCTTCCCAAGTGCTCATGGACAATGAGAGCGCTTGGCATTGCTACCATTACATTGCCAAGGCATACTGCCGATTCGCGTAATGGAGATGGATTCATGTGTGCAGGAGCATATCCAGATCTGCTGTTGCTGCTGTTTCCATTCCTCTGTTATGTTCCTTGCTCAAATCACATTAGCAAGCAGCATATTTTGAAGAGGACAGTTCTAAACTCTAATAAACTGCAAAAGTGAAGCTGAGGTCATGAAAATGGCGACTTGTAGCAATTCAGATCTCCATAGAGACTGGTAATGACTTACTCTCACACTGTACATCACAGCTCACCTCTCCTCACACTCCTGTCACACCTCCCACAGGCCACCACATGGCTTAATGCGTCAACACCGATAGGCCAGAGGCTACAGAACTTCTTGACACTCAGCCAATCGTTGACATGCTTTCACCTCTGTCACCTCGGACCTCGCCATGACTCTGCGGCCGATTGGCTGGGTCGCAAAATCATGATTGGACACTCATTGTGACCTTTGAAAGACAAGGAGGGGGGAAAAAAACAGCACTGCGGAAAAAAGAACTTTAATTGGAATGTTCTGCATGTCTTCCTAGGACTCACCGTACAGCTCCAGAGGTGAGATGTGTCAGGTTTTGCCGGATCACCAGTGTGACTGTTTTATTTTTGCTTCGTTGAGGGTCACCTTTCTCGTGAACTGTCTTTGCCTTGATACGAGGTGTAAAAAGAGTTGCCTGAGTTGCAAAAACTGTTTTAAAACAAGCAGTGTGGAAAAAAACCATTGGAATAGAATTTAGTGGAGGTGATGACACCGCCATTTTTCCCTCCATTCCTGGACACATGCTGTAATAAAAAATACAGGCTATTATCCAGTACATTTTAATGATAAAACCAACAGTTTGATCTGCCATTTTACAAGGAATGCACAAGGAAGTGTTTAACAGAACATATTAATTGAAAGTATTTAATTAATGACCTGCAAGTGTACAAAACATTATCTAACATAACTCTCAACAAGAAATATTCCAAATTTATCAACTAACAGGACATAACCACGTTAAGCAAATTTTGTAAGTTCAACTAAGACAATGTGTACCAATCTAACAGAACCAATATCTTACAGCTATCTGCATAAAACCATTCCCCCATGTCCCAAGGTAGCGACACACTGTGCAGCAAGTCTAACCAGCTGACCTGTTGTTTTATTTATTTATTTAAACCAGCTCCTCAGAAAATCAGATCTCAAAAATGTCCACAAATTATGAAATCACGAAGAAGGAAAACAAAACCGCTAAAATATAGTGAAATGGACAGAATTTCTTGCTGGAATAAGACTAGAGTCTTTTTTGCATGCCTAAAGGAAGAAATCAGTTCCTCTCAATAAAACCACATAACAATAGGTAACTATTTCCACATGCTATTTCTCTTGCTCCATGATCCTCTCTGCTGTTAGTTAACACGAGGAACAGTCAGAAAAACATATACATTCCAGTAAACTGGCACACACGCTGACAGAAATGACAGAAGTTATCTCCTAATTAACACTAGAACATCACTAAACTGAACGGCAAATTAATGTCTAAACATTCATGCTTGTTTGCTAACATCGAATGTTAACATTACCTTATTAATGCTAACGTTAGCTAATTTTAAAGGGTTAGCAGTACTGTTGCTGTCTATTCTGTATGCGACTAATATATGGTTTCCATCTTGAAACCAACACTGAATCAAAACAGTGAAGATTTGAATTTCTCACAACACTGAAAACACAGCTTGTTAGCCTCTCCAAGAAGTACGCCACAGTTTCTCTTCTAATATCTTCAGCATGCAAAATCTGTGGTGACATTATAGACAAACATTCCACCACTTTTCTACATGTCCATAACTCCATAGTAAACACAGTCATTCAGAGTAGTTCAGTTTAAAAGGGTTCATTGTAGATAAATGTAATGATTTTTCTTTACAGTAGTAAAAGAAAACCAGATATCCTATATTTACTGTCTTATTTTTCTTATTTTATTTACTATCCAAGAGACCAGTGAACCTACACATGTCTGCTGAGTTTATATATATACATAATCTTAATGATGGTAAAATAATGGGAAAGTTTCTAAGGGAACTATTTATTGCCTAATAGCCTGTAGTGACTATATTTCTCTGCCATTAATAGATTTTAAATAAGCCCAAACCTGTAAAAATCTGTCATAAACTATGTCTCGGGCATCAAGCAGTGTTTTCATAAACATTTCATCTAGTAACATTCTGTAAGGGAGGTTTTAAAGCATTAAACTCCTCAGATGTTTGGTTTCCACCACCACCAACACCGCCTAAGTTTCAATAGAAAGGGGGCATTTCACATCAAATCACATTAAATGACTTTGTTTACATCTTAACCATTTATTCATGCAGAATTTTTGAAATTACCCAGCATGCCGTGAGTGCTTCAAAATAGGGATAAATCGCACTGAAACAGAATGACCCTTTTAAAGGCAACATTTTTACTGTGTACTGCATACACATTAATTATATTCACCACAATTAAGTCTGTAGTAGGATTAGGAATAGCACAGGATGGGATCTGAATGTAGAACCAATATAGATGGAGACGAAATTCCTATCACTCCACTTTTTTTTTGGTCACCTTGGTCAACCTCTTCTTACTTGTATTCTCTTTAGTCTTTTTAGGAAACAAAAAAAAAACACATCATAAAAATGTCATATTCTGGAGCTTGAAGGAGACTGATTGAGGTTTCATCAAAGTAACAAGACTTCTCGTTCATCCAGCAACATCTGTTAATTATTTGTTCGTGTTCTCAGGAGAGGAATATAAAGTTCGGTCATTAAGGCGATATTTTCACCCGCTCCAATAACTAAAGCAAGGAAACAGAATCTAGAACGTTGTGTGGCTCCAATAACTCCCGGGTGTCATCTGGAGGCATCCCAGCTGAGGGAGACTTACAGTTATATTACAAAGATTCACAGCTCTCTGTCTCCCTGCGCTGACTTCCATAGCTCCTTCCTGCCGGCGCACAGCTCCATGTCCCTCGCCCCTCACAGTTCTGAGCCCCTCTCTGCTGTGAGAGACAGTGATGGAAGTCGAGGCTTTAAAACTTTATTGGTCGACACCGCGAGCCACATGCCGTTTCAGTTGTGCCGCCGCTCGCGGGGCTCTGTGGATTTATGGCTTATGACACGCACATATTTAATTTGTAACCCAACACTTCCCGTTCCTCGTGGCTTGCCTCAGAACTGCGGGGCTCTCTCGGCCAGTCAGGGTCAGGGGTTAAGTAAAGGAAGGGAAGTGCTGGATCCACACGGAGGATGAGAGCAGAAGGTTTGGGGTGACAGGGTGTTTTGGGCGACTGGTGGAAGGGGGGGGGGCTTTTAGGAGCCTTTCTCCAGCCCATGTAAAGAGTCGGGATGGGATGGTGTTGGTTCAAAGGTTTAGCTGTGATTTCTAGCAGGGGGGAGGCCGTAAAAGAGGAAGAAGGGGAAAAGAGAGCATCCCGCCAGTGTTTCATTTGGTCAATGGTTCAGTATGTTACAACCAGGATCCTCTTTCAAGCTTCAGCTTCTACCCCTTCTTTCTTTCTCTCTCTCTCTCTCTCTCTCTCTCTCTCTCTCTTTCTCTCTCTCTCTCTCACACTCTCTCTGTCTTTCTCTCTGTCTCTCTCTTCCTCTCTCTGGCCATGGGGCATGACACCTTTATAGCCACATATTCCTAAGCCCCCTGAGGGTCGCTTCCCAACACGGTAACACGCCCCACTGGCTCCTCGGTGGCGCGCCGTCTTGTATAAGCATATAACTTTATTTAGTGTGAATGTCCCACCGTGTTTCATGTTTTCGTCCCAGTAGGAGCATGCCATAAAGCCTTGTCCTCACAGGGAGAGAGACACGAGAGACATGAGAGTTTATTTACAACCTGTCGGAGGAGGCCGTATTACCGTCCCAAAGCACTTCCCTGCACTAATGTGGCGCTGGACATCTGAACACAGAGACAAAACTCAGATTTAGGCTTTTAATATTCACCCAATATGGGTTAGGTTTACATTTGAATCCGTAATACAATCCATTATAGTATCATCATGTTAAATCTAGTCAATACATATCATAATCACATTATCCAATAAGGATATAACATATTTCTAGATGATTTTACTTGTTTTATGTAATCTAGGAAAACAGTCTTTTTTAAGTGGCAAATGCAGTTTTTTTCTTGCAGATTTCCTGGCTTGATGAGTGACAGAATGCTTGAAACAAGTAAATAAAATAAACTTTCTGTCAGTAAAGTTGCTTGAAACTAATATTGAGAATATTAAATACATTGTCTGGATCTAAAATAAATTCACTTGTCAAATATAAACAGACAAATGCAGGTTGATTTAAAGAAATGTAAAGAAATTTTACACATTTGCTGTGTATTTATATATGTTATTTTTAAAAAAATAAATAAATACAATCAATCACAGACAAGCAGATTCAGGAAACATACACAACACTTAACACCAAAAAAGTGAGACACTCCCAATAAATATTTTTCCAGGAAAGTCTGAATTTTTTAATCAGTCGCTTCTTCTGTGCTTCTCTTGTTAGACTCTAAAGGCAGAAGAGCAAATGTCATGTATTTATAAAGAAACAGATTCCTAGGCCTTGTTCAGACAGGCAGCTCTGATCTGCTTTTTCAGCATGTCTAATTTCTTTTTGCGATCAAGTTCAAGCCTTATTTGTAGGTGGTTTCAAACTGGATCTCTGAAAATTCCAAGCGGTCATGGGTTAGCATCCTACCTCCAGCACCACCACTGGGTCCCTGAGCAAGACCCTTAACCCCAAGTTGCTCCAGGGAGACTGTCCCCTGTAGTTAGGGAATGGAAGTCGCTTTGGATAAAAGCGTCTGCTAAATGCCGTAAATGTAAACGTAAATGTAAAATTCAATTTGTGATTCAGTCTGAACAGTCAGATCAGACGTTATGTTGTCTGTACCAGAATGTTTGACAAGAAAGCAGCACAATCTATAGTTTAAACAAGGACATGTGTAACATTAAACAAACATTTCACTAACATATATTTCTTTATATGCTGTAGTCTCATGTTGAGTAAAGATTCAAGCGAAAACTTGTCAATATCAATGGTAGAGTGTGCTTACCTGTAAGTTAATGTCATGTGATGAGCAAGACATTCTTTTCAAACATCAACTTTTGATTTATGTTTGTAAAACCAATACAATTGTTTTGCTAGTTACAGTCGACACAGAAATCAAGAACAAAGCACATAACTGTGACTGGTTCACTAAGTTTTGCCCTTCCTGAATCAGTGTACTCACATGTGGATTGTTACTATAGTAACTGATGCAAAAATTTGAGAGAATGCGACTGCGTTCTGACCACACAAACATTTGATTTATTCGTCTGAACACAAATTGCGAATTATGCCTTATAGACCCAGTTTTCCTTCATCGAATGACTTAAGTCTAGGTAAAATCACCAACATCTGACTTTCTGCAATGTTTCTGCAGTGTTTTGTATATGGCAACGCAGTCACAGACTTCCAAATTACAAATACATAGAAATAAGTAATAAGAGGTCTATGGGCTGGACAAAACTTATTCATGAATCTTTGCAAAAAATCACTATCACATAAAGATTCAGTCCCATTCAGAATGAACTATTTGTACAGCGGTCCTCAAAGTGACATCAGTAGGGGGCCAATTTGTATAGAAATGCCCCTCTTCTGTCACACTAGCCTGTTGCTTGTCACGCATTTCAGCGGCCATCTTGGGTCTTTGCAACTTTATGTATGATGAGTTCAGCCATGCCTCACCACTGCAGTGGCAAAAACACAATAAAAAGAAATTGGTGTGAACATACACCAATCAGGACATAAAAAGTTTGTTTTGCTACCGTATATTTACAAAGTAAGGCTCACCCCAACACCAGATCCACCCTTACGTAAGCTAGTTTTATGAGCACAGATAAACCGAGCACAATGCCTACCGGCACACATAACGTGTTGTGTTCATCTTGCTCTAAGTCTGATTTGGGTTCAAACATGTAGGGCCTGTTTTCTGCATTTTCCACGTGTGTTAATTGTCCCAAAATTTTTGTCCATCTAGTGCATCTCTCATGCTTTCTCCCTCCCTCTCTTCCTTCCTTAAGCCTGGTCACCGGACAGGGTAGGTCCACTGTCACAGACTGAAGGGATGGAAGTAAAGAAAGAAAGAAACACTTTCACTGGAGTTAAAGACATGAATTCTAATGTAAAATCCAGAAGTGAAGCGCAGCTTAAGCATGGGATGGCTGGGGTGTGTCCAGCAACAGCTCACTTGTATAAAAGAGACAGGGTCTGAAATGACTTGTTTTGTAAATGACTGAAACTGTGAAGAATTTAGTTGACAAGATCTCTGTGATTTTGTGCAAAGAACTTCACAAACATGTTTTGTAAATTATATAGGCCTGTTATAACTATTTTTAGGAGGGTTTTGCATAATAGGTCTCCTTTAAGATCAGGTCTAAGGAGCCGATTGTAACTTTTCTGATGTCTTTGTTCATTATTCTCTTCTTACATCTTCATTCTCACTTGTTATAATTGCGATGAATTCTTCGAGAAATCAGATTGATAAAACAGATGTGACACTTCTCTATTTCGGTGAGGGGGTGAAATTGCATGTGAAAACTAGATAATGGTGATGATGATTCATATAATTGTAGCATTAATGATGACAGTTCTCACAACACATAACGAAGCTCAAGAAAGAGGTGTAGTCTGTTGGGCACTCCAGCTACTTACAGTGAGCTGTAGAAATGCTACTTGGCGCTTCATTTGACATAAGTCTTAGGTTCTGTCCAAAAAAAGGACTCTGTGGTTAAGCCAGACATTTTTAATCAAATTAATCAGCGAGCTGACTAATGGAAAACCATCATTCATGACTGATTAAAACACTGCACTTCCGTCAATCAACCCTAAAGCTCCAGCAATAGCACAGTTGATTACTGACTGGACAATCAGTGTGCAACAAAGGCGATTGCTGTAAAGTGTTAAAGGTCCCTTTATTGCTTTAAGACCTGCAGGTGGAACTGCTTTGGCAATAAGAAAAAGAAATAATAAAAATGTACATCAGTCGCAATGAAAGAAATTAAACTCCAAGTGACAGCATTGTAATTATTGAGCAGTCAATGAATCAGCCCTGTGACAGGGCCACTGAAAGCTACACTGCCACATCCCTAATGTTCCACACTGAGACTAATTAGACCGAAACAAATCAATTAGACATACTCTGTTCTGGCGTTTTAGAGGTTGTTCATGGTAAACCAAAACACAATGGTGTTTCTTAATAATGCGCTCCGCTGACATTTGCCATCGACTTTCTTCCTATTTTAACCTTCCTTTAAGAGCCCAAATATTGACACGCAATTCAATGTCTGTAGTACTTATAACATAATTAATAGCAGCTACTGAATAATAAGTATCTCTCAAAAGCAAGCCTGGAGTTTTGAATTATTTAACATATATTTACTTTGTAAATACATCTCTGGCCATTCTGATACAGGCATCTCCTCTAACTCGCATCTTGTTTTAAGGCTGTCTCTCTAAACTGTTTGCAGTGTGTCCCTGGGCTACCAGTAAACAGATGGAAGACATTAAATAGAGAGGGACAGAGGCTAAATCACTGGCCAAAGGCCCCACGCTAACCAAGAGCAGATTGATCAGCCGCACTGGTGCCTAACCTCCTGAAGAGCAGACGCTTATTCAGGACAGACATAAGCAGTAGAGTAAATAAACAAAATCATCAACATAACAGATTCAAAATAACCGTGG
Organism: Ladigesia roloffi; assembly: GCA_037577295.1. NCBI lineage: Eukaryota > Metazoa > Chordata > Actinopteri > Characiformes > Alestidae > Ladigesia > Ladigesia roloffi. The sequence continues at coordinate 5,713,929 of JBBKCR010000016.1, forward strand.
AAAAGGAATATTGTAGGCAAACTAGAAATAAGTAGGAATAGCACTGTCCTCCCCACAGCAGGCTGGGGTCTACTTACATCTGTAAGTTGCTCTGGCAAAGAACGTCTCATAAATGTACATATCACTCGATGCTCTGATTTACTGTTGGGGAATTGACATTATGTCTTTAAAGTAACAATCGATATATTAAAGTGGACACGTAAATGACTTACGATGTTCTTGCTCCTTAGAGGCCATTCTGCCAGCTTGGATATTTCTCATTATAGTAAATACATTTATTATCATAAGAAATGTGTGTGTGTGTGTATTTCATTTGTTGATTTTTGGGCTCAACCATTTCACCTCACTCTAGTAGGGACACTTGCTACTGCCCTAGACTCTTTACGCTGCTCCCTGATGAAAAGTATGTGCTGGTACCTGTTTGAAACACTGCTATTAGCTTATTTGTTTAAAGTGTTTGCAAACTAAATGTTATTGCACAATCGTTCATATAGTAGTACTTTTAAAATAAAAGTGTGCAATACACTACTTTAGAAA
>JBBKCR010000016.1:5746037-5758437 GCA_037577295.1 Ladigesia roloffi
ATAGGAACACACACACACACACACACACACACACACACACACACACAAACAAAGCACTCTCACCTCCCACTGCAGGATTGATGAGTAGATCTTACACACTGCATCATTTGGAGGAGGTTTCATTTTGAAGAAGCACCTGCAGAGTCCCTGGTCACCCCCACTGGTGGCAAACAAACACACACACACACACACACGCACACACACACACACACACAAATTAATATTGCTACAATTACTTCACATACTTTGCAATACACCACGTACTCTACAGTACCCCATGTTCAACAGTATTCCATATTTTCTATAATACTTCATTTACTGCATAAAATTAAAGGATTATGAACGCACTGCCTGAGACATTTTTGACCTAAATAAAATGTAAAAACACATACATGGCTGAAAGTTATACGCAGGCTGTTGTGAGGCGAATTAGTCCCAAAAGAAATTGTATTTTTTTTCAGACTCACTACTTTGTGTAAACGTAAAGAGTCTATGATAATCTGTGGAAAAGAGTGATTGGTTTTCTAGGTCTTATTGACACTGACAATATATTATTTACATGGTCATAATCATTGCGTCTCTTTTCTCACAGCATCATTTAAAACATATGTTCCACGTACATCTTTCTACTCCAACTCCTACGCACATAAAGTACAAACACATGCACACACACACACACACACACAGACGTCTGCTCCTCCTTTCTTATGTCAGTGTCTCCTCCTCCATTGTGCTTCTACTGCCCCTCAACCCCCAGTGCAAAATATCGCTCTCCTCAGCTTTACATGACAAACAGCTAATTAATTTTTCTTCATCTAGAGAGGGGGTGGTGAAGTGTGTGTGTATGTGTGTGTGTGTGTATGTGTGTGTGTGCATGTGTGTGTGTGGTATCAATATTGCTACAGGCTGGGGGAGACATTGCCTAAAGCTGAAAATGTGAGATTAATTTAAGATCCGTTTACATGTGTAACATTTACAAGAGAGACTGTAATGGTTTCTGGTTGTGAGGCGAAAAAAACAAAAAAAAGAGCCGCCTCTTCATTTCCTGCTGACCGCAGCCCAGGGCAGGAAGTAGCTGGGTGTAGGACACTAAAGCCACACGTCACAGACACTGAACACAGAGATATACATGCACACTGACAGCGAGAATCAACATAATACACGGAGTCACAGACACTGAGCAACATACATATGACTTGCTCACACACACTTATACTGATGTAATGTCAGGACATGGATTCATATATGCAGTCCTGATATATATATATACAGGTCCGGAGAAAATTTTTTAAAAATAAGGGACCAAAATTGTTCAGTTTCTCAAGTTTTATCTTTTATAGGTACAAGTACAGTACTGAACAGATTTGAAGACCTGCTGACAATATTTCTTCTAAATATAAATATTGTTCTTTTCAGCATAATTTTAAAGTAAATGACAACACATCAAAATACAAGACATGATGCAGTGTTTACAGAACTTGAATAATTCAAAATAAATAAATCTCTTGTTCACTCATAAATAAAATGGCACTAATTACCTTTGATGTACTTCTAGTAGTGTTTCGCCATCCAACTGGTCACATTGCAAGAGAAGAGTGTTGATTATAGCAGGGTTTTCTATACTCTTTCCTTAAATAAAAATAAGGTGATCACTTAATCTCTGCCATTTATTTTTTATCAGCATTTCTATTAATGTGCCATACTCAAGGAGATGTAAACACACTCCATTATGAAGTGTGCATTGTACAGATTGTCATCCAAACAGCATATTCCTCCATTTACAAATATTGTACACTCTTTGTACTGGCAAAACAACAGTTACTACAAGTTTTTTATAGTCATATGTAAAGTTTGACACACTCTCAATCAAATTACATGTGGATTTTATGAGAATATGTTCCAACATACATCCCATAATGGGACCTAAATCTACAAATATTATTATTTCATATATCTAATTTAATGACTTTTTCCAATGTATTAAATAAAGCAAATAAATAATATTGGGCATCAAAATGTGCAAAAGCATGTACACTGTAGAACTTATCACACTTAGAAAACACAAAATATGATTTTTTTGTTTCATTCCCAGGTTTAGGTTTCTTCGTACAACTTGAAAAGCGCCAAACTTTACCTTGCCCTTCAAACTTAATGAAACCTTCTTGCTGTTCAATTTTACACCTAACAAAGTGAAGACCAATTTTGCTGCCTCTGACATTGGTAGGTTTCCTCAGGTTTTCCCACCAAGTCAGGATATTTTTTCCTTAAACACACCAACACAGTATCACCCTCATCCAATAGATCCTTCCTTTTCAGCATGCTATGTTGCAGTGCCCCATACATTCCTACTTACACCACTACCACAGTTGCACATTATTGAATAACCATTCAGCAGGCCGACTGAAGCTGTTCTAATTTCCAGTCCTTCATATAAAATGTGTGGCTTTATTAGTTTCACACTAAAAATGATGTACAGAAAGGTTATTTAACTGAAATGATCAGGCCTTTAGCTTTAACGAGTGCATACATCATAAAGCAATCTGAACGCAATAATCGTCCATCATTATTGAGACACTGTCGTAGCTCAGGGGACCTGGCTTATAGAATGGGAAACAGATTTGCTGAGGGGTGGGGTGGTTGAGAAAGGAGACGTTTAAATGGATGGACGGGAAGTGTATATGGTAAAGCAGGAACTGTTACACTATGGAAGCCCTTAGGGGTTTGTTTAAGTGTACGTCCAAGTATACTTTTGCTGAGGATATTTGTGTAGAAAGAAGTTTGTGAGTTGGATCAGATTAGAAGGAGGTGTGTGTACGAGTTTGTTTTAATACATTTTCAGGACAAAAATATGAAAGTTAACCTACAATGTCAGGACCCACAAAATTGTCTTGATTTTGGACAGTGCTATGGCTTTGATTTTAAACAACTTCACATCCTAATACTGTATAAAAAACATCTCTGTGTTTGTGTCTGTGTCTACACTTATATATGTCCGTCTTCTGGCCTGGACAGGAGAGACTCTGGCCCGTCCCATGCTGTGCTGCAGCCCTACTCTCATGTTCGGGCCAGGCTTTAATTACAGTGGCGGCTGCTGTATTTCTGAAGGGGGTTGTAGATCATTCCCCCTGAGTGTGTGTGTCAGCTCAATGTTGGTAAGAGGCAGCCAGGACAGACCCCTGTCCCAGCCCCCAACCCCCGCCCTCCGCTAAAACTAAACCACACTGCCACAGCCTTCCCTGGCTCTGATGCTGCCCACCTGCCACCTAATAAAAACACACACACAGACACACACACACACACACACAAACACTCAGACATATAAACACACACACACACAAAGGTTTACATCTAATCAGACAGCTTAGTAATTACGAAAACACATATAGTGCCATTCTAAGGCTTAATCAGTTTTGTAATTGTATTCTGTCTGGGAGATCAAAGGACAAAACAACTCAGGGCAAAATAAAATACAGATATTACACAGATAAACAGGTTCAAATAGAACATGCTTTCAGTAATGTTCTTGCATCCCATGGCAATGGCATCTGCAAATTGGGCGGGAAGTTCCTGAGATTTAACCTGAACCCGCTTCCGGCACCATGAGAGCAACTTTTTAAAACATAAATATTTTGATTACTGAATTCTGTGGGTATGTGTGTCACAGATTTCACACCTTTATTATTCTAATCAGTCTCTTGGTGGCTGCAATAGAGCACTATTTGAAGCATGTACACAACTCACAGTGAGAGCGACGAGTTAGTTTTAACATGCTGTCACTAAGTTTCCCAAATAAAAGAATGTTCCCCAGAGAAATGCTATTATAATTATCACAGATTCATCTAAATCATTCTAAAGATTTTGTGTAAACAATTTATGAATGAATATTTGCTATTGTATTTTGCTATTTAAAAATACCAGGCTTTTCAATAACTACCCCATCCTACTGTTGCAGATAACATCAGTCTAAAACAAGTATGTTGTAATTCATGCTGCTTTTGAAAGAATTGTTCACAAACATGATGGAAACAAAGTTTAAGGTTTTATGAGCACCTGAAGCGTGTAGGTTGCTTGTATAAATATGACTTTATGAAAAATACAGAAGGAACTTTTAGATGTGTTTCAAGTATATTGGGAAGAACAACAAATTACTGAATAACATGAAATCGTTTTTAACAAATTATGTTCTGTGTCAACAAAATATTTTAACTTTAAATCTTTGTCTGTCGTTTGTCATCTACATGTCATTGCTCCTGATATTTATTTCAAAAGATAAACAAAGATTTGTGAATATGTAGAACCTTTCAAACACTTAGATACCTTCGCATAATATAAATGTTCCGAGCTAGTCTAAGAGAAACATCTCATCTACAACAGTTGTTCTCTAAGAAAACAATTCACAGAAAGGTTTTTAGAGAAACATGGATAGTAATTTTATGGCAGAGAGTTTTTCAGAGTGTGTTCATTATTGGTACAAAAGGTACACGTCATTCCAAATAAATATTTTCATGTTTTAACACTGATTATACATTTTTGAACTGGGATTCCACACGTTTGAAAGGTAGTCTACGCTGGTTTGATCGATAGATAAATATCGACACTCCTAGTGTCTGCATGAAAATTAATTATCCAGATTACACGGATTAAATATATCTGCTTTCTTACTGAATGTTCCATGAACACACACAGAGGTTTGTTTATCTTCTGACAGTTTATGTATTATGGATAGAGGGATGTTTATGTGGTATAGTCTTGGTCATTGTAAATGGAAATGGAAAAGGCATGTGTGCATGGGAACGAGCCATATATGGAATGTACGGATGACAAATTTCTAAATCTTTACTCACTGAACACACAAACATACACCCACCCCTCTTTTTCCTCAGCCCAAGCTGACATTATCCGCCTCACAGCAGCTGTCCATAAGTGTTGGCTGATCAATAGGCCTCCTCTCGCACCCGTATTGACAACGGAGCGCGTTCATTGATCACGTCCAGCCCCCGAGGCCCAGTCTTCAAATATAATTGGGTGCCGGATGGGCCTTCAGATGACTGACAGCAGTCTGAGATGATAATAAACGGGCAAGCATTTCACTGGACCAGCTCCAGATCAGATCTGATCGGTTCGGGGGTCCCAAAGCCAAGAGCATGACAAGTTCATAACATACCTGGCCTATCCATTTTTTTTTACCCCACTTCTATTACACATGCAAAGTAGTTGGTACTGCTATCCACTGCTGATATTTCTGCTCACAACTTCATCCTCCACATCCCAGATCAAAACAGCAGGATTATTGATCACCATCATATTCTCTATGCATAACAGCTAGCGGCACAAGGCCTATTCTGATCCCATTACAACTCTGCATATATTCTGTTCAGATCTGGGCCCCTTTTTGGACTGTAACAAGTGTCTACGAGATGATGAAAAGCCTTAATAAGAGAAAGCGGCCTTATTGATACTTCATTATTAAGTAGGCTGACTCGCCGTGCATTATGAGCCCATTAGAGGCAATAACAAACACGAGACGCTCATTTGTTTCAATGAGCCACACTGAATATTAGAGATTAATTGACAACGGGGTGGGGGATGGGGGGTCTTTTTCCGACCATTAATATTAAAAGTTGGGGAGGACGGCAGCCCGCCGCGCATAAATCTACAAACAAACACTCTCTTAGTCCACAAAAATGCAACCAAAACAAACAAAGCTAAAGCATAACAAAGGGTGTGAAGAAAGGGAGTTATTGCATAAAATGCTGAAACAAGAGCAGGAATTGTTTAAATATTCCATGTGTGAATAGCAACCAGAGTGCAACACAACAATAAAGTAATGAAGCCCTGAATGGGTCCCGTAACAATAAGAAACAGGCGATGTGGCTGGGCCAATTGCTAAGCCTGCTTTAGAGTTGCCTTGGCGGCCGGCTGGTGTGTGTATGTGTGTGTGTCTGCGTGTGTAGCTAGGACGGGCGGCTGAGACAGTTGGGATGCAGAGTTGCCGGGGGCGACGGGGCTGCTGACAGAGGCCAGTGTCCCAGAGCTCGGTGTTCTGATAATGAGGCCTTGCACGCGCACCCACACACACATACACACACATGCCCAGTGTGTATCCACAGACATGGCCCAGTTAGAATTACCAGAAAAGACGGAACCACTGCATACGGGGCTACACATCGCCATGACAAAGTAGCTTTTCTTAGCAAAGTGATGAGCTCCATTATTTCATATTTTATTCACTTTTTTAAATATTAAGGAGCCAAAAACAGCTCTTTGTTGTGATGTTTTAGAAAAAAAACACTTTTGGATCTCTAAAGAAACTCTAATTATACTTGTCCATGGACAATTTGCTGGTGCTCAGGTGCTGGTGGTCTTTCTTAACATCACCTGACATTTGTGTAACTGGTCATGAGCATTTCTGAGCTTCAGGTAGAAGCTGACATATGATGTGTTTAAGAAATGGAGACCTGTGAGCTTTAATACATATTACTCATGAAGTTATGTTCTGGTTATGTGATGTTCTGAATCAACATATACAGGACCATCCAAATGCACTGTAATAGACAATGATGAGTATATCAGTGTGAATAACGTAATTATATTTTAAAGATCCACATAATGTCAAGGTTCTAAACCAATAGTTTGTACAGAAGTAGACACATTTAGGAACCCTCAATTTCCTTATATAATATTTGTGAGTGAATCACAGTGTTAGGGATGGTTATAGAGTAGGAAGGATATATGATACTTCAAAGACAAGAAACGTTTGTATGGAGGACACTTTTTGTTGGTTTGGCATTTCCAAATTTGCTCTTCAATTATTATATATGCTTCCACTACTAGATAGGACTCCCCTAATCACAGAACCCTATCAACACTGGGAAAGTGAAGGTTAGCCTATGCTTCAGAGGCACATTGAGTCCCATTGCTTTTTCTGCTAACACAACATCACTGAACAGTTCAGCATGCTTGGAGGAGAACACTAACTGCCAGTTCTGTTTCATCAGAACAACTGCCAAGGTCAGGAGTGCAGAAACTCTACAGTTTGTGGAAGAAATCATAACATTGTGAAGAATAATGAGCAGATACCGGACAACGCGGTAACCAGGAGCTACATCACTACCATTCATTTCCATATCTGCGGGTACAGTGAACCTTGTAAACATCCTTGTGAAGAACACTAGAGGTTTACAGCTGTTGTGTACCTTGAGCTTATATTTAAAAGCACACCACTCTGAATATAAATCATGTTTCTGCCATTTGTCCAGAATATGTTCATTTGTCCTTGCTCTCTTCTGCCCTTTGCTTCTGCAATAAAATCAGTGGCAACGTTTGAATTCATGGAGATGCATGGTAAGAAAGAAGAAAAGAGTCATTCATCAAACCACTCGCTAATTCTTTCTTCTCTTCCTCATCTGTCTTCTTTTTTTTTTTTTTTTTTGTTCAAGCTGGCCTTCACCCGGATTGTGTCGCTGGGAAAGAGGGTGTGAGGGGGTTTGGGTGGAGCTGAGGGCCCAGCACATGAATATTCAGTTCTCTGTGTTCTCTGAGCGCAGAGGCGTGGTCAGAGCGGTCCTCAGACCTGCCCAGTCTCTGCTCAGACAGGTAGGCCAGCATCAGTGTTAGTGGGTCATAGCTCTTCAGCGTCTGCACCACATAAACCGTCGAGAGGTTCATTTGTCATAGAAGTAACTTTACTTTTGATCTGTCATTTCAAATACTAAACAACAGACATTAAGCCTTAAGAAGAACAACAAGAAGTCATTAAATTATCAGTAATAAACTGTATAATTAATTCTAATTTATTTCTTATTTTTTCATATCAAGCAATTTCTGAAATTTTCATATTAAGCTTACTGAGTATTAATATTATTATCTTTATTTTAGCAATTTTCTTAGGAATTATTAAACCACCTGGAATAGAGATGACACCAATTTGACACCATGTGACTGTTTCAGGCCAATAACAGCAGAAAATGCTGAATCAGTTATCAGAGGAAAACTTTTTTAATATGAGTTTTTTTTATGTACATGAGATCAGTATCTGTGCTAATTGATGTTCAAGGTTGAAATACTAGTATGATATTGGTGTCTGGACTCATAAAAATGTATGTCTGTTATTGGAAACACACTCACACACTTCTGCACTCTCTTTCTTGCCCGAACTCTCAAAGCCCTCATGAACATACGCAGAGACACAGACACACACGCAGACAGACACACACACATGTGCATGCACACACACACCAAAAGGTATTATGCTAATGCATGCCCCCTGGTCTGTCACTGGAGAGTGAAGGCGAGCTGCTGGCTGGCTCTGTTCGCCTTAGGGCCTCGCCGCACGTTTTGACAGAGCATCCCCTGATAGTTAGGATTAGTCCAGCTTGTTTAGGTAAACCAGGGGAGAAAGGAGAGCGAGAGAGAGAGAGAGAGAGAGAGAGAGAGAGAAGGGGAGAGAGAGAGACAGAGAGAGAGAGAGAGAGAGAGAGAGAGAAGGGGAGAGAGAGAGAGAAAGAGAGAGAGAGAAGGAGAGAGAGAGAGAGAGAGAGAAAGAGAGAGAGAGAAGGGGTAAGAGAGAGAGAGAGAGAGAGAGAGAGAGAGGAAGAGTTAGAAGAAGGAGGGAAAAGTAAAAAAGAGTGAGATCGAGAGGGTGAAAAAAATTCAATGAGAGTGAGGAGAGAGGAGAAGAGTCAAGGGAAGAAAAGGAGTGTAAGAGTAAAAGAGAGTGAGAGAAAGAGAGTGGAAAAAGTGAAACAGAGTGAGGAAAAGAGGATACAATAAGATCAAATAAAAGTGAAGAGATGTAAAAGGAAAGAATGATAAGAATGAAGGAGAAGGGATGACAGGAGAAAGGAGTGAAGGGAAGAGATAGAAAGTGAGAAAGAGTAAGAAAGGGTAAGAGAGGTGGAGAAGGAGGGAAAGAGAAGACGTGTGAGGAGGAGCGTGGGGAGAGAAAACTAATAGACATAAAAGTAAAAGAGGGAGGAGAGAGAGGAAAAGAGTAAGGCAAGTCAGACAGAGAGAAAGGGTAGGAGTAAAGGTGAGAGAAAAAAAAGAAATAAATCAATGGGGAAAGAGGAAAATAAAGGAGAAGAGATGAAAAATCAAAAGAGGATAAAAAAATAGAAGAGATCAAATTAAATGTGAAGAGCAGAGACAAAGCAAGAGAGAAAGACAGAGAGAGGGAAAGATGGTCAGAAATAAGAATACATGAGAAGAGATGAAAAGGAAAAGTGGTAAAAAAGGAAAGGAAAGAGAAAGGGAGAATTAGGGTAAGGGTAAAAGAGGGGGTGAGAGAAAGGGAACGAAAGAGGGTAAGGTTTTTCAGGACGGTGTGCTGGAATAAAGCTGTTTAGATGCAGTCTGAGATATCTTGTGTTATTTTGGGTCGAAAGCAAATACGTAAAGTGTGTTGTTACTTGGACCAACCCAGGCTCCGCCCCTAATGTGTTTATTCCTAGCAGCTGTTCTGAGGTTGAACATGCTTTTCAGAATGTGAAAATTCCTTTCAACCTAATGAGAAACTGCGGCTCAGTTTTTGTTAAAATACTTCAGTTTAGTGTGTGTTATTTGTTTTTAATCTTGTTTATTTTGTATGTGTGAAAAGTCACACTGTTGTGTGTTTCCATCCTCATTCCAATTTAAATGGTTTCAGTCTGGCTCAGCAGATTTCCAAACAGGACTGGGCTTCATCATTCATCAGTAAACCTTTTCTGAAGGTATAGATAGGAAATGACCCGCTTTTCTTTTATAACTATTAAAGACAATCCAAAATGTGATTTATTTAGTTGAATCTGGTTAAATGGTTAAAATTGAGAGAGCATAGTTGTGGATGAGGGATGTTAGAGTTGGCATTACACGGATTAAACAACAGAGAGAAGTCCATTTGTATGATTTTGCATCTCAGACATGTCAGATATGGTTAATTTTCTTTTTATTTATCTTTATACTAGATACCCACTTGCAGCAAGCAGAGAGATCAGCTGCAAGTGACCAAACAGTGTGTACTGCTGTTAGGTTACATCTAGTATTGTGCGTTTTTGTTCTATAATTGCTGACAGTGAATGAGTGCAGAACTTATATATCTGTCCATTCACCAGCAAATGGGTGACTCTGGCCTATAGCATAAGTGGAATGTTTGCTGGAAATGTGCGGAGACAAGAGTTTACAGGAATTCCTGGATACAAAACATGAGAACGCTTAACACAAGGTTCTTTTTATGCCCATGGATGGAAAAGTACAACTAAACAATGCTGAACAAGCTGAAAAAATTACAGGCTCGGGGTCTTAATGCACACTCCATAAGATGCTCATCGTGAATCTGAAAATATGAAAAGGATTAAGCAGGATAGAGTATCACAACCATTCAAGGCAAAAGGGCTTAGCGTGAGCATGTCTTCAGTTGTAGGTCACTCTTCATTAGCTTCTGCCAAATTCCATTCAATGGCCATTCCATTCTTGCTTTTTTCTTTGCGTTCTCCCCCAATTTTCTCACCTAATTCAGCTGTATCTAATTCTGCCCACTGTCAAGGACTCCCCAGTCCCCAATCCCACGATGCCACTACCACTGGGGGAATGAAGGCTATAGCGGAGGCTTCCACATGTTTCACGTGAAGCACTACTGCATCTTTTTTGAACTGCATTATTCATTATTCCCAGCACACCCATCTCTTTTCTGACCAAACCACTTAAACACATATCATGTTGTATTTATGACCCCAGAAGTCATAAGCAGGAACTTCCCAGGAGGACTTGAAGGCTGTCTAAGAATAAATACATTTGTGTGTGTGACCTGGATAGGCCAAATATTAATGTGTATCACAGTGTGGCACTCATTATTCTGTGACTGAGGACTTTAAGCATGGATGGCTGGTGGAAATGCTATAGGGAACGGAAAAGACCATAGCTGTTGTTGCTCACAGCCTTTATTATAATAAATAACAATAAGCACAACAACCAATCAGATTGGTGCTTTTGAATACAAAAAAAAATACGATACAGATGGAACAGGATGTGTTGAAGATGCAGCATGGTTATGGTCAGTTTTGGTCAGCGTTTCAGCTGGAGTCCATGGATGTATGATATTGTTGCTGTAGCTGATGATAAACAGTAGAAGATTACACTGAACAGCCTATAGGAGCTGCTGTAGGCAAATCCCTCCTTCGTCCACAGCTACAGGCTTTGTCACTATGTGAGACTGTCACGCAGGCCTATTTACACACACACACACACACACAAGCCCATTCACATAGAAAGGCATGCGACATAATTAGCAGCAAACACACCTTAAATCATTAAAACAACCAGGAAGTTGTTGGTGGCAGTCGTCACTGATGAAGGATGTTACTCAGAAACACTCAGTTCAAAATCTGTGGGTGATATTCGCCATCCAGCCACAGGCAATGTCACAGTGTAAGTCATGAGACGACTATTTTAGAATAATAAGGGGCATTAGCATTGCAGATGGACTCGGTTTTTGTCCGCTTGAAAAAAAAAGATACAGAGTATGCTCTGGTTCACCCATCAGTCTGTAATCTGGGAAAATATGTACAATAAACAGACTCGGAACAGTTCACTTTCTGGATTTTCTGGAGCCAGGTGTGGAAATTGGCGTCAGCGTCTCGCCCGTACTGCAAACAGGCCTATCACTCTAATGAGAATTTTATTGTTCTCTTTTTACAGGCAGCTTTGCATGTGGAAGTGCTGTTTTTACTGGAGCATTCCTGCCCGGTATTAATGACACCTCCGTGCTCCTATCCGCTTTGAGCAACGTTTGAACCTCCCCATTAAACGGCTGACCTTTGACCCTGGGTTCACCCAGCCGGCGTGCACGTCCCTGCTCCACTCTCGGCTCGGAAAAAAAAAACCAAAAGCAGAATAAATAAAGAAGAAGGGGGGTGATTATCCTTTCGGTGCCACTGCTCCCCCACCCTTTAAAAAGGGAAGAGGATGAGGATCTTTTATTCAGCGGTGTCAGGAGCGAAGGCGAGAAGGGGCCGAGGTCTGATTTGACTGAGAGAACGAGTTTCCTTTGATGAGGCTCAGGAGGCGAGTTGTTTCCTCTGGAGCCAGGAGGGAAAAAAAGTAAACAAATACAACATCCAGCGCGCCTCATCACAGCAGGAGAGATTAGAGCTACCGGACACGTCAATAACACAAAGTGCAACACAAATGTGCCCTGCAAGTTCAATAAGGTCACTGTATCCTATAGTTACAGCAGAGGACTGCAGGAAGAGAAAACAGAAAGCACGAGAAAAAGCTAAGAGAAGAGAGGAGAGAAGGAGAGGAGTGAAGAGAGGACAAGACAGAAAGGATGAGAAGAGTCGAAGGGAAGAGAAGAGAAAACAGAGAGGATGAGAAGAAGCGAAGAGAAGAGAGGAGAGAAGGAGAGGAGTGAAGAGAAGACAAG
>JBBKCR010000016.1:5769666-5788736 GCA_037577295.1 Ladigesia roloffi
TTTTTTTTTTTTTTTTTGTTTTTTTGTTTTTGTGTTTTTGTGTTTGTGTGTGTTTGTGTGGGTGGGTGGGTGGGTGCATGCCGTGAAAGCTCTGCTGCTTCTGACGGTCTTGTAGAGTCGTACTGAGCTTCACTGGAGGTAGGGGAGGAGTCTCTGCTGATCATAGTGTTTGTTTGATGAGCTGATTTGAGTGGAAATCTTCCAACATGCCCACATATGTACTCTCTCTTCCACACACACACACACACACACACACACACACACACACACACACATCCACCCACTCACACACACACACAAACATGCACATACACAAACAACCCGAAACGACACATGCACACCCAGCCTCTGAACTCCTGGAGGCTAATTAAAGTGTTGGAGGGAGCGAACACGGTTGTGTGACAACACAATGAAAGATTGAAGTGGGGAGGAGGGAAGAGAGGAGACAGCGAAGGCCCAAATCACAACAATGCCCAGCGCTGCTTCCATCTACCATATGTTGTCGTTTGTTCACTCAAATCCCCTGGAAGAAACAGTGATTGCAGGCTGGGCAGCAGAGGGGCTGACCGCTTCCTCTGGTAACCACGTCCCTCAAGCCTGAACCACTAGATCCCCAAGGAGTTCTCACACCTATTATTTAAGTATGACATGTCTCTGACAATTACATCTACCCTTCTTAACGTACCCTCCTAAAAATAACGGTTCCTAAACGCTTCTCAGCTTGGACAAATCATCCTAAAAAAAACCTAAAGTTCTTCAGCCTCACAAATAATGTTATTTAAAAACATTAATTAAAAACATCTTTAAAAACAGCTTTTTTGGAGACCAAACTATCTGAAATGGTTTTTTAAGGAAAATTTTGGGTGGGAGTGAAACTACATGTATAATCTGTGCTTTAAAATGAATGTTCATGATGGTGGAAACCCCCGGAGAAACATTTTTTTTTTTGGCAATCTATCATTTTTAATGTGGTTTAGTGCTAAGTTATTAATAAAAATATAATTTACTCATTTTTTAACATAAATATTTACATAAATTAATTTTAATTTCCATATGAAACATAACTGTAGAATTTTTTGCTATGTTGAGAGAACACGAAGCAACCATATTTGAAAACGTTTATTGCGGATTGGCTTTAGCTTCTTTTAAATACGTTTTTTAATACCATTTTGTAGCATTCTTAGAGTTAAACTATAACAATAGGCATTTATATGCATTTTTCTTAACCAAATAACTTTTTTTACCAAATAACTCAAATTACATTTTTTTATAACATGCAGGAGCTCTTGGAATGAAACCCCTGCAAATTTATAAATAAACATATACACATATGTATACTTTTTAGAAGAATCCTCTTTTAATGAAACATTTCATTCAAAGTATCTGAGCCTTTATAGGACAAAGGCCCAAAACCTTCACAGAAGCTCATTCCACAGGTGGCCTAGTGACGATAGTGGACATGTGTGGACGACCCAAAAGCGTGAGCCAGTATGGCTGTGTTTACATGCTGAGTGCTCTACTTTTGCTGGTTGCCTCATCATCATGGCCCATTTTGATGAGCTTGTATTCATCTACAGAATATGAATAATGGCTCAGGAGACAGATGTTGCAGTGTAGGCTCCAGTTACGTTTTTCTTCCCCTTATGTCACCAGAATAGTCTAAGAATATGGTTCATGCATTAAGTGATGCATCATTTAGAGTTCTAAATCAAGCTCATTAATTAGGTTTGATAAATCAAGCTTATTAATTTGGCTGCTATGTGCTTACAGAGCAAGCACACTATTGTTCTCCTTAAGTTCTATTTTCTTTCCCTTTATTCTTCTGTTCACGCTGTTTTGGTCCCCTACTCCTCCCAGGGCTTTTGAAACATCGGGCCCAATCTGTTCTGTCACTCATCATTGTATACAACAATTTAGTGTTCAGCACTAAATCGTTGACATTAAAAGTAGATTTGTCTATCAAAATGATCATTCTGACTTAATCTATTCCGATTCCAGTCTAAGATTAGCACCAAGCTGACAGTCTTCTATCTCCCTTTTTAATCTAGTTATCTTTCATTCCCAACTTACACTTGACATAACCATGCTGTTGTATGAGCTCGGCCAGGATCTGTCTTTTTATTACAAATCCATGTAAAAGCATTCCAGCCAAACTATCTCTCTTGTATCATCCAGTACTCTAATATAATTGTTGCTGAACAAGTAATAGTTCCTGATAAATGTAACCCTGCAGCTTCATATTTATAAGAGGAAACATTTAAATTCCTAACCTAGTCATCGCTGTACATTAACGTAAAATCTGAATTAGCCTTCCTAAGCCATAATAACAGTCTTCATTCTAGTCATAGTAAAAACCCCTGGCTTAGAGTAAGCTAGCCGGCTTTCCTTTTTTGAACTCTGTGTGACACACCGTTGCC
This sequence comes from Ladigesia roloffi, assembly GCA_037577295.1. Lineage (NCBI taxonomy): Eukaryota > Metazoa > Chordata > Actinopteri > Characiformes > Alestidae > Ladigesia > Ladigesia roloffi. The sequence continues at coordinate 5,772,084 of JBBKCR010000016.1, forward strand.
TCAGCTGCATTTCAGTTCTAGACATTTAATGGTCTCTTGAACGCCGTATGAACTGAGGGACTTGGACATTTATTTGGGCCTAACACACAAAGGAAAACACTCAGAACTGTGGGACATGAGCATCCAGTAGTTTGGTCATATGGGCTGTACTGAAAATGCAAAAGATATATACATGCCAAGATTTGTGTTCAATTGAATAGTTACCATTTCCAGAATATGTTGCTTGAACATGAAAGAGGTTTTAACCATCCATGTGTTTCCGGTTTTAACTACAATTAGCACCCAAATAAACCCACCCTAACCCCCTGCCTCCCACCCACCCCACTTGTGCCACCATTGGCAACCATCAACCATAGTAATGGTCAGCTGCTGAGTAAAAGTAATACCGTCAGATGAATGATACCATTGTTAATAAAATAACCCTCACAAATAGTAACACCTCAAACTAATAACTCCATTATGACATCAGAACCAACCATTGTGTAAATCAAAACAGTGCACCAACTTTTTTCTAATATAGAACTGTGCACATGTATCCCAAATGGTTATTTATAAACTCTGTTTAGAGTACTAGAATTTTATTTGCTACATAGTGCACAACACTAGCCTCAGTTTGAAATTCAAACGGGAGATGGAACACTGTTAGCTTGTGCTAATATTATTATATTCTATATAAACAATTTCCTCCAGGATAAATAAAGTTTTCTGATTTTGATTCTCATTACACTGAAATCGAAATAGATTAACTGAATGGAAGTCAAAATTTTCATTTCAAAACCACTAAATTGTTGTATAAAATGATGACAGAATTCTTGTCTTCCCTCAGGTCAATGATGACTTATAAAATAATGTACTGTAAACTGATTGCAATGTCATGATGGATATTATTAAACATTTTTTAATGATATGCATTCTAGTGATGGTGATTTTGTCATGAGTACGAAGATATTAGGGACTCTGCATCCCAACATACTTAAAAATCCCAGTAAAACCACTGTAATACACAGCCTCTAATTGCTCACTGCCTTAGTAGACTGTTATTAAATGTACTCAAATGCACACTATTGCATCTACCAGACCAGCTCCATTAGCTCTGCAGAACTAAATTGGTTAGTTATTTTAGGAAGGAAAGCTTCAGCAGTTCGAGAATCATGTTTCCAAATCTGATTGGATGGCACTGAACACTTGACAGTAAAGTGTTGCAGTTTTAACTGTATATTTGGTCATTTTAAGAGTGACTTTTATTCTTTATTTAGAAAATAATCAGAAGGAATTTTTAATACATCAAGCAAACAAGTGAATCCACCGAATTAATGTCACTGAGGTAAACTGTTAAGACCGAGACAGACCATTAGGTTCATTTTCGTTCCATTAGTGTTGAGAACCAATGCCATACAGAATGAAATCTATAATAACCCCCCTTGTAGACGCTCATGGAAAAACTAGGGCTCCCAAATTTAGCCCTTTAATGTTGCATACTAGCCACTCTGTCCACTCTACTCTGTACAAATCTCAAGATCAGGGCAATATTTAAGTGCTGACACCAGATTCACCATTCTAAAAGCTGATCTCTGAACAGCTTTGAAAGCATAAACAAAGCCTCTGGTCTTGCAGCAGGTCTGGAGAGCCATTGCTCAATTCCCCAGCCTCACATTCTCGTTCCCACAGTCTCCCCCTCGACCGAGTGCGGTTGTCAACACCAGAACACATGTTCTACGTTAGAGCTGTGTTTAACAGTGAGAGTCTGATTCCACAGGAGCCGCCAGAAGCCTACTCACAGACAAAGGAAGAAGGTGGGGAATCTAAGACAGACGATAGAAGAAACCATGCTCTGTAATCTCATTGCTTGATTTCATGGAGTTTAACCCAGATTGCATCTCCTGAATGAGGGTCTCATTTGCTAATCCGAAACCCAGGCACCAAGTCTCCATTTTTGCGATGAGACGTTTGGGAATCAAAAGAAATCCTGGAGGTTTAGATCTCGGAGGGCAATGTCAAAGTCAGGTGATGTCCGGTGAAATCAAGCCAAAAGTAGTGTGATTGACAAGAGCTGTTAAATTACAGTTGCGCACAGTTCAAAGCTTGTGCTCATTAAGTTCTGGCCCGTATTGGCAGACGTTTGGGTTAATTTCACGTGCAGGTTTTCACTCATTATTTCCACTTCCATTCCTCACAATGAGCTTTCCCAAAGTTCTTCTCCCATTTCGGCAAAGAGTAAGAAAAGGTCACTGAATTTCGCCCGCACCTGCAAACTCGACTTCCACGGCTTCCCAAGGCCAGGCAGCGAAGATGGGGTGTGAGGAATGAAACAAGGAGACGCATCAATGAGATGCACTACAACTTGGAACAGAAAGAGAGCGGAGAAATTAAACTGTTTTAATGAGGAAAGGTAAACGGCAGAGACGGCTCTTTAGAATAACACACTTTGAACACTTCACACGGCAGCAGCGCAGCCGAGCCATTAGTCTTCTATCGGTTTGCAGCAGTGGAGGACAGGCAGCCAGTTTCACTGGGAGCTATGTTTTAACAATGGCAGTGATTAATACAGCGAGCTCACTCTTTGAAATGACTCTTGAAAGTCTCAATTTCCTCCTGAACGTAACTTACAGCCAAAGATCATTATGAGTCATTTCTGAGCCACTAGGATCTGTCTGATGTAAACATCATTAGGGGAAGGTCTTTGAGAAAGTGATTCATGTAAATTCCTCAATTAAATGGGAAGGTTATTTAAAATGCTAAACAGAACATTTGGTCACGTTACATTTAGGTTACAGTGTGAGAATATAGATCCAATACGACTAAAAGGAATGCAGGAGCACTTTGTCTGAGGGATTCACATCACTCATGCTTTATACATGCAAAAGCACTGAATGACTTATCTTTGCAGCAATTCCTGAACATTTATGAAAAATTAATGGCTGGCAAAAAAATTCATAGCTGGCGACGCAAAATAACAAAATATGATTTATGAAGCAAATTACACTTCATTGACCATAAGTGGTCACAAATTAAAAGAGCTTATTTCATTTACAGTCACGAGGCATCATTTCCAGACCCTGGCGCAGGCCTAGTTAAGAGCCTCATGTCTTCGCTCTGTACATTTCTAACAGAGGTAAAATTTTAAATGACCACCTTGAGAGCGACATACTTAAACAACTCAGGTTTGGTATCTGCAGACTCATGGAACGACGTAAATGTTCATGAAAAAAATAAAACAAATGTGAGAACAGCATATTAAGTGTAAGATATGTAAGATAAGCATTTTATCAATAAAATATCTGGAATAAAGTGTGTAAAAAGAATAATTTCATTTCAAAGGCTGGTTGTTTATATGTTGACATGTGGTGTTTGTATGTTCCTCTGCTTTTGCTTACGATATGTATGTTTGTATGTTCCTCTGCTTTACTTTGTATTCACTTATAATGAAAGAACAATGGATTTATAATGTAAAAGTGTAAGATCTCACACCATTAAAGTTACAGTGCCACTTATAATAAATCATTTTAAGACATGTTGTGGTCACTAGAATAAGCTATTTATACATATATTTTTAAATATGCGATTTATTTTATTGTTTTTTAACTAATTTATTGATCTGGTTTGTCCCGTTGATATCACAGATCTCTTTTGCATGGGTGACCTGTCCAAAATAGCTGCAACACAGATACAGTTTTATGCATGGCCCTATGTATGAAGGCCTTGAAATAAAAAGACAAGCAAATGTTTGTTGAAACTACCAAATAAAGCAAAATAATAATACACTAATGGTTATTCTTCTTGTGTTTATTGCTCATGTTCATCATTCCAAAAAAAACTAACAAAAAAACATGCCTCTAGATTGTATGTGTTGCCTAACAAGAGTTACCTTTTTTCTTGTAATTTTGTTCAAGCTTTCTAGTTAGAATCTTATGATCCACACACAGACTCAATATCAGCATTGCATTCCAGGAACCTGAACCATAAAACTTTTCCCAACTCTCCCTTCTCCTCATTCCCACCCCCTTTCTCCCTTCTCCCTTCTTTTTGGACACGGAGCTGGGCAGGAAGTCCCTCTAGCCTCTGCGAGCCCTTGGATAGAGGGTGAGCTCTGTGAGCGATCCTGCTTGATCCTTTGAGCTGGGGGATGAGGTCAGCTGTGGTGTGAAGACCACAAATTGAGACAACTATCTGACACCTCTGATCCGGGAGTCACATGGCTCGGCCCAAGGAGCCATGCCCCTCAGTGGGTTGTTCTAGAAAAGGGACTTGTGTTTTCTGTTCATGTGGGAACTCTTCTGCTGGTTGGAAGCCATGGTGACAACCACAAGATCTGAAGAGCTGTAAATCTATTCGTTCATTGAATGTGAAGTCCTGTGACAGATTCTTTCCACATGAAGCCATTTTCCAAGACATTTGCATTAAGATTCATCAGGCTCTTGAGGAATCTAAATAAATGTTTTGATTCAGAAGCATATTCTTGGTGTATTAGTGGCACTGATGGTTGAAGTAAGAATGCACAAATGTGTGTGTGCATACGTCTGTGGCAGTGTTTCCTCAGCTTCGGTTTGTGGTGTATTTCTGTCCCCGAGTGCTGGTTGCTAGGCAACTTGCGTACACAGGGAGCGGCTGCTGTTGGCGTCCCTGAACTGTGCCGAGAGAGAGTGACTAGACGAGGGAGAGAGGGAGAGGAGGAGGGCAGGAGGGAGTGAAGAGAGGGAGCTCCTTGAGGTTTGGGGACTTTTCACAGATACAGGGGAATAATACGAGAGGGTTGTTGATGTGCTCCGAAAGAATGTCTCTTGTCCTTAGTTCGCTGCCTGATGGTAGCAAGCATCAACTTGTGAAAAAAAAGGAGAAGGTGGTTGGAAACTATAACAAAAGTACAACATTGTATTAGAGACACTGGTAATGCCTTACACACTCGCTAACCCATCTACCTCTTATCCATAGATCTTTGTGATTCTATTGTTGAGTGAATTCTTTTGTGGCCATCAGTCCTGTCTAGATTTAAGAGCTGCAGTGATGACGGAATAACTGATTGTCAATCACACCTCAGTGCTTCAGCTCTCTTGTCTATACTTGTTTTCTTCCTGCTCCGCCCTGATCCTTGGGGATCTTAAACTAACCAGCATGGCCCTGGGCTTGCTTTCAGGGGTAAAGGGCTTGGACTGCTGCTGTTGTTTTGCAACAGAACCTGTGGGAAAACACACAAAAGTTGAATTGGATTACCAAGTTAAGAGACTCAGTACTTTGACTTAGTCAAGTCCAAATTCTTTTCATATCCGATGGCACAGAATCTGTCAAAAATAAGTATATAATCTGTCAAATAATACAAATTGGATTCTAGGTTGCTTCACATTTTAATCGCTTTCAGTTGAAATTTAACTGTTGCTATATCATTCAAATACTTATTTCACCTGGTGTCATCTGTAGCATTAGGCCTTTCAGCATCATGCCATTTCAGCTCAAAATATTTGTCATTTTCTGTTAATTGTATGCAAGAGCATACCAAACCTGCTCAACAAACATGTTTATCTGTTGAGTGTGTGATGAAATATGTGTGTAGTTGCACAGAAATATGTGTGGAGTAGAACTTTTTTCTAGGAAAGGATAAAAATAATCCATTAGCTATTAGGCTAACCCTTTTGCCTCAACTATTTAGCTCACAAATGATCAAACATTCCTCTAAACATTTTATAGCATCAAGACCCATGTGTCAAAGTAGATCATTTTATTGTATGCTTCTGCTTTATTTTCTTTTTTGTCTCTCCTGATTAAAACACACTCTGCTTAACCCTTTAAGCACCAAAGTCGCAGAAATGCGACAAGACGTATTCATGACTAAAACAGACTGTATTTACAAATATCGTGTAATATAGCATTTGGATTCAGCCACTAGTTAGCAGACGTAGTACTTTGATTCAAGATGAAAATTTTGCCATCATCCTTTTTTGAGTAAAAAGCCTTGTGTCATTGACGCGGGAGCAGAGACGAAGTCACCTTCTGTTCTCTGTGCGCGTAAACATGTGGGATTTTAGATAACTTAGGAGAAAAAAACGCCAAATGGCTACACGAGAATGTCGTGCTCCAAGCGGAGGGGGTGTGTGAGCTGTGAGTCACCTCTCCACAAGTAGGTCCGGAGCATGACTTTCCCCTTCAGATTCAGAATTGGCAAATATAAATCGTAGGACATCATCAACAGAAAACCTTTTATTCGCCATTTGGCGTTTTTTCCCCCCACAAATCCAGCATGCTTCCTCACACACTGAGAAGTGCACTCTCTCTCTGCTCAAAATCTTCATCTTGAAACAAAGTACTACATGTCTGCCAACTAGTGGTAGGGAATACAAATGCTACTTTACATGATATTTGTAAATACAGTCTGTTTCAGTCATGATGATGTCTTGATATGATAATATAGCAATATTTTACTACTTTCTTCTGTTTTATTGCTGGTTTCCTCTGTCCTGATCATAATAAATGAGGATAAAAAGACAAAAAGATAAAAGGAAAGAAAATAACATCCAAACATCAGTTCAATATCAGCTGTTTCCTGAATATAATTGAATATAATGTAAGATGTCTGCCACTTAATGACATCATAATATGCAAATTAGATGATAATATTTATACCCCACATAAACTTCAGGTCATGCCCAACATTTTTCTAATTTATAATAAGTCTCTATCTTTAACCCGTTTTAAGCCACAAGGTTTTGAAATATTGATGTAAAAATCCAGTATTTAAAAAAAAAAAAAAAAACTACTTAAAGGGTTAAGTAAATGTGAAATGTGAGTGACTCAGGTAAGAGAATCTAGCTACTACTTTTGTGAGGTTATTATTACATGTCAAATTAAATGTGTTAGCAGATACAGTAACCTAGATAAATATGAGTTCAGCTCATATTAGAGCTGTAAGTGCAGCCTTGAATTGATGAGTAGGAGTTTATTGTTATTCTAACCATCTACAACATGGCTGGGCAATTAATTTCTACAGGGGGCCGCATAAAAAATCTGATCTGTGTTGGAGGGCCGAACCAACAATAAATTAATTCCGCTCAGTATTAATTTTCTCCCTGTAAAAACAGTCAATTTTGTATTTTGATAAGCTGCTACTGATAATCAGAATTATAAGGATATCCAGTAAATATTTATGTAAATGTATTAATTTTGGTGTTGGTTGAAGAGGAAAATAATGCTCTTAAATTATATTTTTAGAATTAGACTCAGATTTGTTAAAGACTGACAACTGAAAAAACTGAATTTTGTCAGTCACAAACATTATAAAAAGAAGACACAACAGGTAGAAATACAAATATGAAATCCATTAATTGATACAACAGCAAAATTGATGTCAACAGCAAAATAATATTACGATGCATATTTGCCAGGTTATGCTGAAATATGATTCTACAGGTGATAATGAACTAAGAGCTTTTTGGTAGCCGAGCCAAAAGAGCCGGCTCTCTGAAAAGAATGGAGCTTCTCATCGCTGTAAGCGGTACAGGCGTCCGCACTGGCATGTGTGGTATTCACAATGCAAATTCATTCCTACTTTGAGTAAATTATACTGCTTGCTCGGTCCCGCCCGGTCCCATCCCCGAGACACAAATGAGACGGTGATCTTAGGCGGGCCAATTTAGAAAGACCAATGGGCCCGACGTGGCCAGCGGGCCGTAGTTTGCCCACCACCCCTGATCTACACAGTACACAGTTAAACTAAACTATGTTACCAAGGTGCAACACAATGAATGAAAATATAAAAAACATAGAACCACACAAGCACAGAGAGCGCAAGCCTACACAGGTTGCAGACAAAAGAGATGTTCTGTTTGATGTACAGTATTAATTTGTCTCTAGGGGTCTGGTGGCCTGATGGAAGAAACTTTTTTACATCCTGATAGTGAAGGCCCATATACTGCCTAACCTTTGCCAGATGTTGGAAAAGAGACTATGGTGTGTGAGAGGAGTGTGGGGTAACCCACAATGCTGGTGACTTTGCAGATGCAGAGTGTGATGTAGAAATTTGTGACAACCTGGAAAGAGACCCTGTAGACTTTTTTGGCTGTTATCGCTATCCACTTCAAAACCTTGCACTCCAAGATGAAGCAATTCATTCACCAGTCTATGATGAAGCTGCACAGAATGCTCTCTTTTGCTTACCCCTGTATACCCCTGTAAGGATGGGGGGAGATGAGCTTTCCTAGATTGGAATCCACGTGAGGTTGTCTACAATGTAAAACACCATGTAACTTGCCAATCTTAAGAGTGGAGCTGTCAATGTTATGTAGAGAATGAACACAAGTGTGCACAATCTGCAACCATCACCATCATTTTTCTTGCATTAACACACAGATTGCTGCTTCAATGCCACCTCCTCTCTGTATGCCACCTCATGGTTTCTACATTTCTTTCACAGCAGTCATATCGTAAGCAAACTTTATGATATGGTCTGAGCTGCACATTGCTGCATGGACATGGGTCAGCAGTGTGAACAGTAGGAAATGGAGCACATAGCCCTGGGGGTCCCTCATGTTCTACATGGTCGTGCAGATGTCCAGGAAGTATTCAGGGCTAGAAGGTTCTTAACAGATCCTGAGGAATGAAGGTGTGGAATGCTGAACTGAAATCTATGGACAGTATTGTTGATAGACCGATAGTAGTTATCAGCCTCCCAATATATGTCCCAGTCAGTGTGCTCAAAATGGATATGATGTACTGAACTGGCTCCTGGGGTCCAGGATTTTGTCTGCTTCAGAGAGTGTTTGGTACAGACAAGCAGTCTATAAACTATGGAGATCTCTACTTATTTTTCAGTTTTTAAGTAGTGAAAAAGACCACAGCATCTTGTTGAGCTAGAGAGCATGTGCCTGAATTCCATGATCTGTAACTCCCTAATGTAAGATATACTGGTGTGTGTACATAGTTCTTCGCAAACATCACTTTTACTGGAGACTCAATAATTTAAACATTTTAATGTTGAAGCAAAAAATGTGCAGAACCGTTTGAGTGGAATGCCATTCTAAATCTCAACAGACCCCAAGCAAATTTTCCCATTAGCCCAACACAGGGTTTTCCAACATGCGCTTTATGATCATTTCGTATTAGGGCTCGCCAGCAGAGGAGCCTTTTAAAAGAGAGCCATTCAATGCACTGGCTTCTGCAGAACATCCCAAGCAGCTGCTTAAAATGAAAGTCTACAGTACCCTCCAAAAAAGAGATGCAAAATTCTTCCTCAGAAACAAGCTGCACAGCTCCTGGGCTGCAGCTTGTTTGGGAACAGATTGATATATCATCTGAATGAAAAGACTCACGCTGATGTGGCAGCAGAAAAGCCTGACTAGGATGGCTGAATGGCTCTGGGATTCAGATAGAGGTGTTTGAGTCTGGTTTCCACTCATAACCACAAGCTGGCTTAGTCTACACTCTTAAAAATAAAGCTTCTTAAATTGGTTTTGGCTTAATTGGGCCTGCAAAAAAAGTATTGGTGTGTGAATCATCTTATATCTAGTGAATGTATTTGATATTTCTCATTATCCGGTTGTAATAAAACTATTACTTTAGTAATAGACATACTTCGTGTCATTACACATTTACAACACCTAACATCAATTACACATAAACAAAACCTAACAACTGGAGTTCTTTTCATTATTTTGGATTACAGTAGTAAAACTTTTTTTTTAAAGCATGCATTCTTTTATGTGACTACACATGTGATTATATTTTGTGTGATAGTATGAACTGCTGTTTGGTGAAAATCAGGTTATTACTGTAATAGATCTGTAACACTGAAAACATCCTCAGTAGCTATATTGTTGTTGGATATATTGTTAAAACCTAATGACTCAGTTGTTAGAGATATTATAAAAAGTGGGACCGGCATATTTACTTGCTTTAAATTATTTCTGTCCTTTAAATGTATTCTTCTATTTACGGATCATCTTGCTTGTTTTTCACGAAATAAAGCATAAATTAAGCAATGAATTAGACAACAACAAGTAAAGAATGTATGAAAACAGCCTTAAAACATGGGAAATATTGATATTATTTACTTCAGTTGCCAAGATATCAGTTGCCAAGATATAAAGATACCGTAGCTGCAGTGTGGTGTAGAACATTTACATTAAATATAGATTGTTAATCTTTCAAAAAGCCTCTTCACTAATACACATTTCATGAACATATCATTAACAAAAATGCTTTTTTGAAAGAACCATCAACTGAAATTGGATTTTAAAGTGGTTCATTCCAAAATAACCCTTTTGGCACCTTTATTTTTTGGACAAATGTCAGCCAGGATCTCTCTTGGTCTGTACCATGGAACTCGCTCTTTTGTGGTGCTCAAACGAGTCGTTATGACCTGAAGTAGGCCTGGCAGTGTCACAAGCTGTAATAAAAGGACTCTGCAAGATCTGCTCATGAAGGAAACATTTGAGATGGACTGCTAGACTGTAGGTTACCCCAGATCTCGTGAGACAGAATCCTCTGAAGGTCTTGTCATTGGTCTCGCTCAGAGTAAGTTTATTCAATCCACTGTTGCCAGAGGCACCCTTCTTGAGGCTCCATACTAAAGTGCTCTGGACCACTCTGGCGGTTTTGTGCAAAGTTGAATTTTTTGGTGGGGATTGTGCCTGACTTGTCAAGATCTATTATTGTTTGTCCACAAAATGGCAAGGAAAAGAGGGATTTTTGATGGGGAATGGGATGTCAGGCAGGGAATGAGCAAGGTGTGTGTATGTGTATGTGTGTATGTGTGTTAAAGATAGAGTGGAGGGAACCCTGGTGCCAGCCCCCCGGTCACAATCACATAGATTTGCATTCCACTCTAACAGGATATTGCCCAAAGTCCCCCTGAGGAGCTTAGTCTTAGTGTTGGACCTTAACTCCTTGTATACTCTCTCCCTCTCTCTCTCTCTCTCTCTCTCTCTCTCTCTCTCTCTCTCTCCTCTTACTCTGACTCTCTGTCGCTCACTTCCCCTGTCCGCATCCCTCACGCCCCTCTCTTTCCCTATACTTCTCTTTCTGTCTCTCTCTCATTTCTCTCCTCTCTCATTATTTTTATCTCTCTTCTTTCTCTCTCTCTCTCTCTCCCTCTCTCCTCTCATTCCTTTCCCCTGCTCCTCCGCCTACTCTCCTCCTCTTTCTTTCTCCCCAACCAGCTCTGCTTAATCCTCTTTATGCACTTTTTTCCTTTTTTAACCTCTTTTTTTCTACCTGTTTTAATACACTCATTTCTTTCTTGTATCACAGCCTTCTCACAGCGGAAAAAAAAGACTTTCACTGCTTTCACTGGCTTAAAAATAAGTCTTAGGTTTAAAATACAAGTAATGAAAGCAGGACACGGCTCAGTCTTCATTTTATTTCTTTTTTGTGTTTTTCACACTCCGGTCCTCGTATGGGTTGTGAAACAAAGAAACATATCGCAGGGAAACGACGTATACTCCATAAACCCAGCTAAAGACTAAACCTTCCACCGAAACCAGCGACATGCTTCTGAGAATGCAGTCAAAGATTTTTACGAGATTAATTCTGCTCACCCCCCGCCACTAACCACAGCCTCACGAGGCCTTAACAAAAACTCTCTCACATATATGCTCTCTCTCTCCCTTTCTCTCTCTCTCTCTCATTCACACACACCCCATGCAGGGCATCTGGTCTTGGGCAGGGCAACACATGTTTTAATTTTGACTGACTCACCTGTCACCTATACGTCCCCTCCCCTATCCCCCCAGCAACTGCACACACACACACACACACACACACACACACACACACTTTCCAGAGGCCCAATCCCAGGCTATTAAACACTTCCTATGAGCAAACAGCACGCCGAGCTTTGGCCCGGACGCGAAAGTTCCGCGCCCTTGAAGTGCGGCTGGCGAGGGGAAAAGTCACGCTAATTGATGGGTGAGCCTAATTCAAATGAGCCTGTAATGAAAATCGGACTAGAAAGAGTAAGGCAACCTGTGCCTGGGTGAAACTTTCGAAAATTAAAAAAAAAAGCAAAGCAAAAAAAAAAAAAGGCCCCTCCATCGAACCACTTTGATGTGCCTCGAACTCTTTTCATCAGTTTCCTTTCCATGTATGAAAAAGCCATTTCAAGTACAAAGCCGCACGCGCACATTTGTAATTTGTCTCCTCTTTCAGGAACAAATGGACGTGGCAAAGACTATTTTCCCTTGTAGCGGTAGAGAGAGAGACAGAGAAAATAAAGAGAGAAAGAGAAAGAGAGAGAGAGAGAGAGAGAGAGAGAGAGATCTGAATAAAAAGTGCATATGAAAGGTGCGAGGCAGGAGAGCTGTAGTGGGGACAGACTTTTTCTCCTGATTTTTCACACGAGTCAAACCCCATTTCACATCAGGCCTGTTAACAGGGTCTGTGTGTGTGTGTGTGTGTATGTGTATGTGTGTGTGTGTGTAAGAACAAGAGAGGGACAGAGTGAGAGAAAGAGAGAGAAGAGGTGGTAGTGAGTAACAGTGAAGAAACAGGGGGTGGGGAAGGAATAAAGGTCCAAATCTTTGACTGTGAAAACTGTCACACTGGGGGAGTATATGCACACCCTGTTTGCCTAATAAGCTGGAGCCTTGTAAGAAATGTGAATGAGACTGGTCGGGGAGTGTGTGATTTCGCACTCGCGAGGCAGGGGAGATGACTGCGAATTGAAATAGGGGTCTCTTAACCCCCGCCGGAGTCAGGAGCCCAGAGCACAGGGCCAGAGCCGAACACTCACCCAGTAACCACACGGAGACGGGATACAGAGTCACACTTACAGTAATCAAACACACACACTCTCGCACACACACACACAAACCTATACAGTCCATGTAAATGACTCATTCATATATATGTGTCATTTACATGAACATACACTATAGACATTATAGGTGGTACATACATTAAACTATACCACCTATAATTTAGAGATGTTTCAACAATGGAAAGGGCAGCTGGTGTTAATAAATTCAAATAAAAGGCATTAGGAGTTTTTTTTGTGCCAACAACAGTGATACAGCAAACTCAGTCTATTATATGTAAACACTGCCACAAACAGATACATTTTGAAAAAGTTAATAAAAAACAGAGATATGGAACTTTCCAGCCTTCGCATGTATTACTTCGGTTCCAGCAGCATTGAGTTTTTATTTCTAGAAACACTTACTGCCCAAATAATATCTCATATTCCCGGATTTTTCAGAAGACAAAACCTTTAGAGGAAGTTAACCTTCCTGTAAAACCTTTTTTACTTATTTAAAGTCATTCCTGACCCTTCATTTTCATTTCTGCACAAGAAAACGCCCAGCTGTAGCTTTAAAAAAATAAATATTATATATTCCTTCCTAATAATACAGATACAAATGCCATGTATAGGTGTCCATATGTTTTAAACCTAAGTCTAAACGTAACCCTGCATTTTAGCTTCATTTAGCCCTTACAGGTTAAAAACATTGAAATGTAGCTTTAAAACCGTACACATGCTTGCACACACACATGCCGGAACACAAACGCACACACACACACACACTGTATACTTTTATAAGTAACTCTCATCTGAGCAACTCTTCCCGACAGGAATGTTTACACACACCTACAGGTGTTTTTAATTACATGGGTTTGAGATACAGTATGTCAGATACACAGAAAACATCCATGCAGCCTTAACTTCTGATGTCACCGTCTTGCTTTTGTCAGAGATAGAAGGAGCAAGGAGTAGTGTTTGGAGAGAGAAAAAGAGAGAGCGACAGAGAGAAAGAGAGAGAAATAAGAGAGTGTTAACTGGATTGCTGAGACAGCTTTAACGATCACCCTCTCCCGTCTAATGATTTAAAAACGGGTCGCCATCAATAACCTCATCTGCATTTTTTGAAACATATCATCCCCTCCCTTCTGAGGCAGAAAAGGGGCTTCGATATCTTTTTGATCTTGCTCCGTTTTAATTGTGCCCCTGTATAAAAGGCATAAACAGACAGCTTTCGGTCCACACTTTAATAGGATTCTGTTGGAGAGAGGGGGAGGAGGAGGTAGTGTGTGTGTGCGTGTGTGTGTGCGTGTGTGTGCGTGTGTGTGTGTGTGTGTGTGTGTGTGTGTGTGTGTGTGCGCGTGCTATGCAACAACCAGAGCTCTCGGAGGAGAACACTGCTGTAATTATAAAAGGAACAAAGCACTGGAGACTAAAAACACATGAAAGGAAAAGAAAACATACAAGCCAATCAAGGAGCTCGCAAACACTCTGCCGTGCACATACACACACATTCACACGAGTGCACACACACACACACACACACAAAAACATATGCGTGAGCACACACACACACATATACACATACACATACTATATAGCTCAAGGTCTGGACACAGTTACATTGTTGACTATCACCTGTCAACGACCAAATCACAAAACTGATGAAAAATGAATCTTTGTGCGGTCCCCAGCTTTCGTAAAAACGCTTCCATGGAAAAGCCTGAGCAGGAGCAGATCAGGCTCATAAATGGTAGCTTAAAGGAGGAAATGATAAAGAGCCAGGAGCAGGAAGGAAGTCATGAAAAAGCCAGGGCTGGATGAGGTGGGGTTGGCATGACACAGGCCTGCTCTCCAGCTCGAGGAGAGAGACTTTCCTACCTGGGTGTCTTTTTTTTTTTCGTGTAAACTTATTAACCCAGAGGAACACTCACTCAGCATCGAGCTCTAGACCTTGTCTCACTAAGCGAACAAAATACACAGCTCAGAGGGATTCCTTTTTCATCTCAGTCACCGGCCTGCCTTAATAATTTGCTGTCGCATCAAAACCTCTTAACTCAATCGTTTTTTACACAGAACATCCAAAGGAACTGAACCAGAATTACCTTTCTTAAAACTAAAGGTGAAATAAGGACACATTTCCGGTAATTACTGGTAAGTATGAAGGTATGACACTAGGTGGCCAATCAGATATCAGAAGTTCAGATTATTACAAAAAACCCCCAGAGATTCTAGGAGGATCTACATCATAGAAGAATCTCGTTTGATCCATTAGGGCCTTTAAATAGTTATCTAAAGAGACTTTTTTGTCAATACATTTGTGAAGAACCATTTAAAAGTTGAACGACCATTTCTAGTTCTTCAATCAACCTATCCATATTTCCTTTTATGTAAAAATTCTATTCTAGTTAAATTTTTCTGTAAGTTGTGCTGCTGAGCCAAAGCAATATGACTACTCACAGATAAAGCATCATTACAACCGCGCAAGTGAAGGTCTGGGATGTATTAGATGCTAAAGTTCTCATATTCAGAATGTTCAATGCAAAAGGAATTGGCAGATGTACACATTTGACCAAATCTGACTAGGGCAAATGAGACAAAATAGGAATTGCAGTGGTGAGTATCTACCAGTCTGAGGGGGGACAAACCATGAACAGGTGACAGGCCTTTCGAATCTCTTTCAAATCAAGGGAAGGGTAAGTGTGGAAGAAGTCGTTAACACTGGTTCCAGAAGGAGTGTGTCACAACGCACACTGCATCTCACCCTGGGTTGCACAGATTGGTCAGAGTGATCAATCAGAGCATTGGAAGAAGTTTGCCTGGCCTGGTAAGGAATGGTTTGAGGACCATGACAAAATAATTTGAGGTGTAGACTGTAGAGTTCCTCAGATTTTGGTCAAATCGAGCATTTGTTGCATGGCCTGGAACAACAAGACGTAGTCCACACATGTGCTGTTTGTTTTTTAGGTGTTCTAATCTCACAAGCACCATTTTCGCCAAATATGTCCACATGAAAATGCAAATACAAGCTAACAAACACTGTGAAGAGCATACCAAAACAACAGGCAGTGATTTATAACCCTAACTGTAATGCCAAGCTTTTGAGGATCTCATTTAAAACCAGTGATACTGGTGGAAGGATATGTGGCATGTCTGAACAATTTAATAAAACATTCTTTTCTTTCCACAGTCCTTAATTGTGAGTGATCTGGGAGTCAAGTGGATGCACACACTTCTTGGCTTTATCAGGAAATTTAGTGAGGGCTACAGATCAGGCAAAACCAGGGAAGGCAGATTGGGAAGGAAGATTCATTCAAACATTCGAATGCAGCCTGAGTCATGGCAGTGTGGGATGTGGCAGTGGCCTCCGTGTGTCTGCACAGACTCCATGTGTGAACAAGTTGGAGCTGTTTTAGTGGCACCCGAAGAAGCAACAGCCTATAATAGGCAGGTGGTCGTAATGTTTTGGCTCATGTGTGTAAATGTAAGTTGTATCATCTAAACACAACTGAATGAGGGAGTTTAATTTAATACGGATTTCCCCTGTTTAGGAAGGAATTTTCACCTGCTTGAAAATAAAGGCCTAACTGCAGTTAAAGCTAACAGTTTTAAAGTTGTGCCAGCTCCATTAACATCATGTTTTATTAGGGACTCTAATAGTGAGCTGAGTTTAGACAGGGTAGGTTCAACAAACACAAAAAGCATGCAATTCTCCACACATTTTCTGACGGCCTCCCTAAAGCTTGTGCTGTAGAGGGCAGATAACTATAGATACTGTATATAAAATTATATCCAGGGTTGCACATAACATTTTTGGGTTGGTTCTCAGGGGAGAACCTATGGTGTTGCTTGGTCACATTTTTAATGCACTTAATTCTTAACCCAACTCACAGTAGGAACAAAGTGTTTAGTGCCTGTAAAAGTCTGTTTTTGTC
>JBBKCR010000016.1:5791173-5804831 GCA_037577295.1 Ladigesia roloffi
GTTCAAAGTTCACTGAAATATGAACGTGTTCAATGAACGCGTTCTTTTGAACTAGTTCATGCACAACACTGGTTGGATGACTCGGTCAGATAACGTCCAGAACGGCAGTTCTTGTGGTGCAACGAAGGATGACTGGCAAACCGGCAACAGGTTAATGGGCATCCAAGGCTCAATGATGCACATGGGAGCGAAGGGGAGGGAGCATGTTTGGTTTAAGCCCACAGAAATGCTAGAGTAGCACAAACTGGAAAGGTGTCAGAACATCCAGTGCATCACAGGTAGTTGCATATGGGTCCCTGTAGATGCAGCCTGGTCAGAGTAGTCATGAGAACTGAACTACCGAGCAGTGGAAGCAGAAGCCCTAGTCTGATAAATCTTGTTTTCTTTATCATCGAGGATGGGTGTATGTGTAAATTATATGCTTTCTCATTCTCTCTCCTTTCCTTCTTTTACTCTTTCATCCCTCGTCTATTCTCTCTCTCTGTTTCTCCCTCTCTCTCTCTCTTCTACAGTGATGCATCCGACAGTCATGCGCATTCTCATCTCCACAACGTGACATCTGTCAGTCAGCCTCATGTAGCCAAGCGTCACAAAGAAAACTCAATCAGCCGCGGGAGCCCCTCTTTGTCTGCCAATTCTGGAACTTTCATGCTCCTTATTTGTCAGGTCAGAGGTTAAATTGCTGACCCTCCCTCACCTTTTCCACCCTCCCTGCACCCCACCTACCCCCTCTTTTTCAGCAGTAAAAGCTCTATCGACTGAGCCCCCATATTTACATGGATTAGACTTCTTTCACGCTGAAGAAAGGAATCTGGTTCACAGTCAAAGGCCCGAGCAGCGGCCTACACTGCCAGAGCGGCCACGTTATTCACTGCCAGACAATGACCATATTGTGGGGATCTGAAGGTGGTGGCCGTGGGGAGGGGGGTGGTCCCCCTTTTTCGCCCCAGTACGAGCACAGAAAGCCCCCCCCCCCCTTTTTTTTTCGTCCGTGACAAAGGCCTGCGCTTGTGCCACTCAGTTTTGGAGGGCCGAGCCCCGTCCGCTCCGCTGACAAGAGCAAACAAAAGCCTGCCCACTGTGAACTAGATGAAGATGTCAAAAGCTTTTGGGTTTTTTCCCCCTTTTTAGGTGGTGGCTGATGGGGGGGTAGGAGAGGGTTTAGGGGATAAACCAACAAAACCAAAGAAAAGGGCCTTTTTTCCTCCCATGGATAAATCCCACTAAGTCTACATTTCCACATCAGCTTTACTTTCGCCCAACAACAACCCTGCTGCTCTGTCTTGGCTCAGTAAAATGATGAATAACAAATAAATGCGGCCTTTTCAGACAACAGGCTTTGCAAATACAACAGTCATTTACAACGTGTAATACTTTGAACTTTCACTTAACCCATTCATGTCCGACAAATTCATTTCATGTGATTATAAAATTATTTGTTCTGCTTGGTTTAAATGAAATATTTAGCAGCACGGTGAATGGACGTCTAACGGGATCTCTTTTCTTTCTAATTTTTTTGTACATCTCACATTTTTTATAATAAAATTCAACTCTTGGGATTTGTTTAAATCGGTAGAAAAATCTGATGTAATAATAATCAAATGTTTATTTTTTATCCATAGTGTTTGACTAATTGGTTTTAGACTGGGGTTCTGATAAGCCGTGAAAATCTATGGACCAGATATTAACACTATTAGGTGAAGACTAGAATTAGGCTCAATCTATTTATTGGAAGATTTTGCATATATAAATGTACTATACAGGACATAAACAGTGTATATATAATAAAATAAAGGTACATATCCATGTGGTAAACCATGAGTATTAAAACTTGGCTAAAAATAAATATTCCTGCTTGTGCAAATATGAGATTTTTGGTAGTATGTTAGTACTAGGTTATTTTAAGTGCACATGAATGCCTTTGCCAGTTCTAGACAAAACCCATACTTTTAAGGCTGTAGGGTTTAATTCTAAGAGGCACATGTCCTTTTTCATTATGTATATTACTATAAGTAGGATATATACATGCAAGACAAATCAATGCTGTATTTTGATCATTATTTAAGATATCTTCACCTTTTTAAAAAAAATAAATGTGTGGCTTGAGTGGCTCATTTATCAGGAGGTCCTAGTTTGGAACCCCAGGATTGCTTGTGGCAGTACCTAACCCTTGGGTAAGGTACCGTCCCCACGCACTGCTCCCCGGGAACTGTGTTCTTGGCTGCCTGCTGCTTCACTTGGTGAATGAGTTAAATGCAGAGACCAATTTTGTGCTGTTCACATTGTGTGCTGTGCTGTGCTGGGGTATGTTTACATATGACAAATGGACTCTTTACAAATTTCTCCTAAAGGGGAACCATTTTGCTTTAGCTTTTTGAATTAAGTTGGTAGTTAATCTAATGACTAAAACCATCAGCCCATTCTCTGATGGCTTAATATAACCAAACCTTTCTGCCATGTTTAGCTACAAGCTGCATTTAGCCTGCTGTCCCCCTCCTTTACTTAACCCTTCTGAAGAATTTCATTAGCCAGAGCAGGTGTTGCAGGTTGTAGCTGGAATTTGACCTTTCAGCTTGGTAGAGTTGGTGATCACTGCCCTAACCCGCTTGTTTGGGTCTACATACCCACAGGGGAAAACTCTGATGAGTATTATTTGTATTGTATGTAACACTTGGAGAGGTTACATATGATTAAATAAAAAATCAAGACAAAGAATTAAGCCTGAGAGCCTGAGAGTTCCTCATTGAAGTTCCTCACAATATGCAAAATAAATGTACAGCATGTTTAAAAGAGTACTGCTCATGTGGGACAACCGTAAAAACTTATTATTTAAGGTATGTAGGCTTATACACATGTCCTATATCTTTGTTATCAGTGGTCACTTTCCATTGTGCAGTGGTAAAGCTTTATGCAAATGATTCTTTGGTTTTGTTTTTTGTGTGAGTTTTTCGGAAATGCTTTGGTTCTGTGTATATCAGAGATGCCTCCCGGCCAGGTTGCCCTTTCAAAAGCAGCTCATTTGTCTCACGGGTCCTTGCTATTAAAATTAAGCGTAAAGTTGCATGATCCAGGGTTTTTATGTTTGAGATGATTTCAGAAAAAAGAACAATAATGGAGGCACTAATTAATTAACTACGCTAAATGAATGATCAGTATTCATTCGCTGTTGGTATTTCTAAGTGGCTTTTTAAACATTTCTCCAAGCATTTTCTTGTCAAATTTGTTATGAATTTCATACACTTGCCACGGGCCAGATTGGTTTCTTTTCACACCGTGCCTTTTTAATTAAGCAAGTAAACACAACTAACAGAGTAAACGAACAAACACACATTCCTTTTAACCTGGAACTCAACCTACACTGACTGATGCCGTAAGAACTGCAGTTTTCAAATCTCTTCATATTGAGTTAAAATTTTCAAGAGGTTTTTAGAACCAAACAACTGAAAGGTTCTAAAGGAAATGCAAAGTAGTTCTTCTGTTGAATCATACCAAGAACCCTCTCTGGCGCTCTTGTTTTGTAGAATTTTCCAAACTACATTCTAAAGTATTTCTACAGGAATCCGAATCAGAGATTATATTTTGCCATGTGCCCGCATGCACACACGCGCACACACATACTTGTGCACAAGTGGTGCTAAGAACTAATGCGCGATGTAGGATGTTAATTAGCACTTCCTTCAGTCCTGCAGGCCAGAGGCCTGAAAGAGGAGGTCACTGCTCTGTGTGTATCTCACAGTCAGAGAAGGACAGAATGCATTGTCTTTCTCCAGCCTGGCCTTAACGTTACCATCGACCAACACGCAGGAGAGGACAGGACGGGGTGCAGAGGAGGGCTACAATGCACAGTGTTTAAAAGCACCACTGATCATAAATAATGGAGAAACAATCATGCTAATCATTGAATGTGTGTTTAATCTCGTAATGTTACATGGTAGCATTTTACCTTACTATGGTTCTGCCCTACAGTACCACCTTGCCTCTAATAGCTATTAGAAGTGATGTCTTTTAGTGCAAAATAAGCTGGAATTCTTAATTTTGTCCCATAACTGAGTGGAGGATTTGAAATGAAGTCTCCAACTTCTTTACTTTGGTGATAATGGGAACATAATTAGACTCATAATTAGACACAAAATTAGACTTATATTTACTATCGAAATTATCTGTGAACCTACGCATGTCCTGTGAGGGTTTCTATGGTAAAATAGTGATACATCTAAAAGAAAGTTTTCTTTGGGGAATATTCAGCTTCCTAGCATCACTTGGTACCACTTCTTAACCAAATGACCATAATCAACATTACATATGAACCCTCAGATCAGTGGTTTTGTATAGGTAATAGAAAGGCTATGTTTGGTTTGAAAACTTTTCCTATTTTCACCACTATAAAGAAAGAAATTAAGAGGGTGTTCCCACAATGAACCAATTCACACTAAACAAAATGGCTTTGCTTACTACAATACCCCTTAAATAATTTTTTGGAACTGGAATTTTTACCAAAAAGACCCGTTTTGTTTGCCTAAACCACCTTTCGATGCGGGAAACCATTTTTAAGAGAGAATGTGCACATAATCTTGAGAGAATGAACTTAAAAATTGCCTTTTTGTATGTTTAGTACATAATGAATCATATACCTATAAAAGACCACTTCATCATAACTTCTACAAAGATCCTATTTTATGTTGAATGATAATTCAGCAAGTAAACAGCAAATGTGCATTCAAATGCATATTTTTTTCACTTTCTTCATAAAGTTATTTGACAGGGATGCCCAAAATTGGTGCATACAATGTCCATGACAGAAGGAACATAAACATTTCAGTCTATCTGCAAGTTCCCTGAAATGGAGGACTGTTTTGTCGGACTGTTGGACTGTAAACTGGCACAGCTGGACAACAACAACAACGCTACCTTGGGCAGGAAGCATTTTCAGCTAGTGTTTACTTTCCACCACTGCTTTCTCTTCCAGGCCAAAGCAATAGTGGGAAATAGGAAGTATTTAAAGGCCAAAGCCCTGGTCCCCATTGAGAGGCCACTATATAAAGGAGTCCAGCGAGTAGACCATGGCCCATTCAGATGGTAATATACACGCCAATGCGCTGACTCTGATTAACTCCATGTGAGTTAATAGTTGCCCTGTTAACAAAGAGTTATCCTCCCATTCATGCCGCCAGTGCGTTTAGGAGGAGAAAGACAAGCAGGGAGAACTTGTACTGAGCCTTTACAGTACCAGCCCCTTCAGGATATAATACGCCTTCGTCTCCTCCGGCTAATCTGAGCCTGCAGATGCTGGAAGGAGCCTACTGCTCTTACGGGGGGACAAAATAGTATAAGAAAAGGAAGGAGAAGGACAAAAGAAATAAACCCGGCTTACTCTGGCCTCCTTTTTTTTCCTCCTTCGCCTAAACTGGACCAGCCTTTCCTCCTTCACAAGAGCAGGACAAAACCAAGTGGTCAGGCAAAAAGCTTGCCCTCTTTGCAGAAGATGTGTTTGTGTGTGTGTGTGTGTGTGTGTGTGTGAGAGAGAGAGAGAGAGTTTGTTTGGCAACCCCCATGAATACTGACTGAACCAACTCATAGCTCAGAGAGCTCCTATCACTAGACAGACACACCTATGTCTAGAGTAGTCTATGTTAAGTTATAGGGTAAAGATATCTGATTAAAATACTGTCTTTGATTTGAAACCTCATAAAGCAATCAGGAGAGCAAAAGGCTTTGACCAGGTCTGTCTATGGACGAGCAAATGCACTTCCACACCTTCCACACCAGTAGATACAGTACAGCGTCCAGTAACTTTCCCAGGATATGTTAGAAACCTGCTGAAAACTCCTTTCGCCCCTCTGATTGACAGCTGAATGTTACATGCTCAAGTCACAATTTACTGCCACTAATCTGTGCCAAATGTGGGCAATGAAAACACACAGACTGGACCTAATGGGTCCACCCAGAAATCTGATCCAGGAAAAGAGAATGTGATCGGTGGTTTGAAGACATTTCAGTGAGACCTGTGGTGCATTAATAAGTGCTTGATCTGGATAAATGTGTTCATTCTGTATCGTTTAATTACCAATGAGTTTCAATGGGAGAGCTACATTACAAAGTGGCATGTAGACGTTGATGATGGACCAAACCAGAGTCCAGAAAATCTCATTAATGGTACCTACATGCATAAAGAATGTGGTGATGGACTGGCACGTGACGGTGTGATTGAGGATGTTCCTTAGCTCCGTCACATTTCAGCTCGTGATGCTTTTATTTAACCGAGCCGGTGGCAGCTGCGTCCTGTCTGTTCCGAGCAGCGCGTCTTGAACTTGGTTAAGGAGCTCTTTGTTTTGGCCACGAGCGCTGTGTTGATGCATCATTTATGGCCCGGCTCTCTGAACATGAGGTAACCAGCCGCAACATTCTCGAGTCGGTGGTGAAGCGCGCGCCACGACACTTCCGCTCCGCGAGAACGCGCAGCTCCAGAACTCCTCGCTCACAGGCCGCGCGCAGCCGGAGCACAGTCTGCGAACCCACAGACTAGAGAGAGAGATAGGGTCCCTCACAGGCCACGTGCAACCAATATATCACAAAAAAGCGATGCACAACATACATGTATGCATAAACAATCAAACAAACAAATTAATACCGAAAGTAATATGAATACAGTTATACTTATTGTTACTATTACTATTACTTGATAATAAATAATAAATGTTGTTGTTGAAATCATTCTATTTCTCCCTCTCTCTCTCTCTCTCTCTCACATATATATATATATACATATTGCTGCTTCTCTTTCTGAGGATTCGCCTGAGGAGGAAGTTGTTAGTCGTTTCCGGTCTAACACCTCATTGGAGAGTGTGATTGAGGGATGACGAACGGAAGAGAAAAGGGAAAAAGGGCAAAGCTTGAACTAATTAACCGGTTAAACAGAAAGAGCTCCGCGCACAACGGCCGCTCGCTTTTAACCAGGGAGAACCGTCCCCGCGCCGCAGGGCTGATTACCAATAACTGACCACAAATATCTAATAGCTGATAATTGATTACTGATCTTTTATCACCAATCAAATAACTGATCACTGAGACCTGCCCACTGTTGCCAGTCCCGAGCGGCTCATCCAGCGGCACCACTTTAGAAGATGACCCCTTTTGCCTTCGAACGGGATGCGACAAGCGTTGTGCCTGTGTATCAGCGTGGCGTTGCAATACTAGCCTGTGGCTGGAGGTTAAGTCCAGGTACTTCAAAGCTCTTTTTTCAAATATTAGATCAAGCCAGATTTATTGTCATTTCAACCATAAAGAGGAAAAGGGGAAACAATGCAACATTCCTCCTGGACCATGGAGGAACACAAGAAAAAAACAGAAACAGAGAGATGACTTAAGTGCAGATAGTAGAGAGTGCAAAGAAATATGCATTAGCAACAAACCAACATGACAAGACGACGCTTAGTGCTGTCTGCGTTTGAACCAATATGGTACTATGACAGATTATATTCTAGCAGAGTCTTTATGTAAAGATAGCAATAAATAATAACGGCAGGACAGGCATGTGCAGTATATGATAAATATAGTTAGAGTGGCTGTTGGTGTGCAAGTTGTTATGATATTCATCTACAATCCTATTATTAAAACATATGCATGTAAGTTTTTTTTTTTCATCCACTTTTAATTTAAGAGTATCACTGGTGTATTGAATAGAAAAACTTTGCGATTATTTTGCACATTTTGCGCCACTTTTACATCACTTTAACTCTCCTGTGGGCCTGTATTTTTACTTAAACCAGATTTTATCCCAATGACCTTTTTAAGACCAGGCAGAGAAAGGGAATTGTGTGTGTGATCAGTGTGTACAGGCAGTATTAAGCTCAGTTCTGGAGACCCTTTCACTGAACAGGGTGGCCAGGGTCTCAAAAGTGCTCACATCAGCGGCTATACGCGGTTTGATCAGCGCTGAAATTGTCACGGAGGAGGAGAAAGGGTGGAGGGAGGAGGTGGGGGGCGGGGGTGATACAAAGAGAGCAGACAAAACGTGCCTGGTTCCCCCTGTGTTTCAAGACAAACCGTATTAAGCGCGGAGCTGCCGTTATTGGCTGTGACTGGAGCTGCGCGGAGGAGCTTCAAACCAAAGCTTCACGAACCAAACAACGCGATTAGACAAAACACAAACTCGCCTTATACTTAACCCTGCTGCCCTGTTTACAAATACAGGTGCTGTTTATTACCCCCCACTCCATCTTACGCCCCACTCCTACCTGCTTGATTTTGACGACCTCACAAAATATCATATTTCACACACGCCCGGAGATATCCCCGGCACCCAGAAATGTTTAATGTATAAGCCAACATTATTCTAGACAGAGAGCACAGATTATAAATATGCATGTATTCAATTAAGGGTATTACACAGGATTTCATTTGCATAAGGATTTGGGAGCTTAACATGCCTCTTCATATTTGCGCAATAAAACTTTAATATAAACCCCTGCCCTTTAATGCCTTAGGTACTTCCATTAATAGGCCATCTTCTAGCCTGGACTGCAGATCCTACAGCACGAGATCAGTGACCTCCCTCATCACATCCCTTCATCGCCCAACGAAACTCAGCGTATACCTTTAACAGCGCACCACCAGGACTGAAACGATTTATTGGTTTATTTATTTATTGCTGTCCACGTTCCTCTGATAATTGACAGTCTTGTTTTTAATGGTTTTAGAGTTTCGTGGAACAATGTTCTTAGCTTGTGGGTCAGGTTGCCAAGTTTCGGACACTGTTTTGTCTTCGTCACATCCACAGAACTTCCAAGCTCATAAATTCGTTTTTGTAAATCATCGCTCCTCATTTCAGCGTGCTCCAGAGGCAGTGTGAGGAGACTGACAAAAGGACAGTGCGTAAAATTGGACTACTACGTGGAAAACAGACGACAAGTGCACCCAAAAACAATTCCAGCTTTGCCTTCATTCGTCACTGAGTAAATACAGTTGATCATCATGCCACCCATTCTGATGACTTGCATTTAGTCTGCAAGGCTTAATTATAGCATCATTACGGTAAAGTGGATTGTGGAATGTGATTTGGCTCTGATAATTCGCAGTTGGTCCTCCTATGAGATCATACGAGGAATTATTTATAAGATATCCAGAAATTAATTGAATTTAAAATCGGCTACTAAAAAAGGGGGGTTACGGTATAATAGGATATGAGGTAGCCAATCGTTCCATCAGTTTTGTTCCTTTTGTTATTTCACTACCATTTCTACACAGAGTACATCAGATCAGGACTCTCCTAACGTGCAGCCAATTATCTGATCTGTCTAAAATAACCCCAGACCGTTCTGCAGAGGCGCTCTTTACAGAACTGTTCAATATCCCACATCTTACACTCCAGTCCGGACACGATGTGTTTTTAATGCGTTTTTATGTGTGTATATCGAACTGGAGATACAGCACACAGTCGAGCCTATATGATCCATATGCTGTCTTAATTTTCCATTGGCATTTTTGCCCTTTCTCCCGTGTGGGCCAAACCAGGAGCGGGCTGGGTATTACAGCGAAATCTAAGACTTACGGATTTCCACGATTTCGCCCCATTCATTCAGACTGGCGATCTGTCAGTTACACATAAAAATGAGCATTAACTTTTGTATTAGTTCGTTTACATAATTCGTGCACATGCAGTCGTTTTTCAAGCAGTTGAGCCGTTGAGACCCATTTAAATGTAAGAACACAGTGAAAATGTATAAAATGGCATATGATATGATAAGAGATTTACCACAGCATATCTTCTCTGAATTTCCAAACCTTTGCATCAACAGCCTGGGGCAAATGTATTAAAAAAAAACCTAGCAGCAAAGGCATCCCAACTAAATTAAAGTCTAAATGTTAAAATTTTAATTTTAGATAACGGAATGCAGCATATATCTATCTATATGTGAACGCACGTGTCCGGAGCGTTATTAAACACTGCTTAATGAAGAGAATATACAGGTAGAATAAGGTGTATTTTGGGGGGGGGGTGGTGGAGGGGGATAGTAGGCTTTTTTTCTCTTTGACGTTGGAGGAGCTGAAATGAATGCTTTCGCACCAATTAAGCTCAGAACGCCAATTAAGAGTGTTGAGACGGATCTGAAGATTGGTGTATGAAAATGGTTGTAAAAAGAAAGCAAAAACAATAATAGAGGTTGCCTCCGTAAGATGAAAAAAATAGGTACTGATTTGAGCAAGCATTCTAATCGCCGTCAAAGTGAACTCACGTCCATGGACGGAGCGGCGCATGCTCTTTGATTTGGTTATCTTCTCCTTCTGGTGTGGGGAGAGATTGTGACCTGTTAAAGACCAGCACATTCTACGCAGCGCGATGAAAGAAACGCCTGCGATTCCAAGCCCCCGAGTTCACAGCGCAATGTGTGTGTCTATGTGCGTCTGTGAGATACAACAGAAAGCGATCATAAATAATGAATGAGCCCAGATATTCGATAGCAATATTATTCCTCTGCGGTCAACAGAATCGGCACGTGGGAAATTTGTTTTTTTCTTTAACAGTTTTGTTTTTCGCAACCGCAAAGAGCGTTTTTTTTGTTTTAAAAAATTGTTTCTATAAAAAAAGTTACGAGCATCTAGTACACACACAGTATATTTCCATTAGAACTGAATTGCATGGGTTTTGAAGAACCGTATTTGGTTTTGTGAAATAAAATGTGATATTAGTAAAAATAATAAGATAATAATAAAATGGAACTCTAAAATATATTTTTCTCCAGCTGGTTAAAATGGTATTTGTACCATATTCTAACAAGGTGTCAGCCCCAGTTTAAGGGATGGGGGTTAGAAATGAGAGGCTAGGTTTTTAAATAAGCTCCGTTCATTGTGGCCCGGGCTTTAATTGGCTTGTGAGGAAGAGGCTGTGTCAGACAGAACTTGACACAGGGACTTTAGTCCTCTGACACTAAAACACCCTCTGGACGCTTTGTTGAAGGCCAGTGATGGGGAGCTGCTGGAGCTACTCCTGGGCTGTGCGGTCAGGCAACAGGCCTGGTGTGAAAATGACCCACCCCAGTCTAAAAACAAAATACAATGAAAAAGAAATATACGAAAACAAAAAAGTAAACAAATAAAAGAATACTACATTTTACCGCAAGAAAATCCGCAAAATTCCACGGCAACCAAAGTACTTCCATAATATTACAGCATTTATCTCAATAAACTGAAAAATAAACATGAAAACTTTCCATTCTAATTCTATTTGTCTTTTCAACCAAACGCAACATGCTAAATAATGCAATCCTTCCCCTCCCCCCAAAATCAAGACAAAATAAATCCAAAACATACATTTATGAAAGTATTGCGCGTGAGTTACCGTCGCATTTTGGGTCCGGTCTATCAAATCCCGGCGACGCTTCTTACGGGTCTCTATATGAGGAGACTCGTGGCCAATGGGCTCACTCGCTGCGCCGTGACGTCAGAGGCCGCGTAGAAAAGGCGCGGAGGGTCGCGCCGCTTTTTGGAGACAGGAGTGCAGGAGAACTGGAGGAGAGAGAGACAGAGAGAGAGAGAGAGAGAGAGAGAGAGAGAGAGAGAGAGAGAAAAGGGGGCACTGACGGGGGGATTAGAGCCTACAAAAGCAGAAGTGCGCTCAACTCCTCCTCCCCAATTACTCACACTGCGCTCCGAGCGCGCGGAGGGGACAAGCGAGCAGGCGAGCCCCTGCTGAACCGGCACAAAATAAATAAATATATAAATCAGAGAAAGAAAACAGAGGAAGGAGAAGAAGAAGAGGACGGGCTGCAAATTCCGGACGATGATCAGCAGCGTGGACGTTTTCTCAGCTGACACGCGGGGATGAAAATGATGCACGAGACCTCAGTGTAATAAAAAAAAGAAATAACAATTATAATATTTATTAATTTTTTATTGTTCCATACCGGATTATATATATTTTTTTCTTCGGAGACGAATAACTGGATTTTTGCTCAATTTTGAGTTCTGAAGAAGATAAACAGCAACATCAGAAACAACAACAAACTGGTTGCGGCCCCGTGCTGACAGATGCTTGGCCAACAAGACCTCTCGAGAAGGAACGGGCTCCGGTTTCACGCGCAGCGCCGAGTTACCCCCGAAGCTCTGAAGCTCTGAAGCCTGAAGCCACGCGTGTTAGTGTTGGCGTGCGTGCGCGCCATGTGCCATGTACGTGCAGCGAGAGCCTGGAGCGCTTGAAGACGTCCGTGCGCCTGCGGGGAAAGCGCGTGGCGGCCGCGGGGAGAGCGCGCCGGAGGAGCTGCGCTGAGTGCGAGCCGTGGGTCTTATGAACTGCGCCGGGCCGGGACTGCGCTTCACGGAAATCTCGGCCCGCGGCAAGGCAGGAAGCACGTGCTGCTCACTGTCCGCGATGCTATTCCACGGCGTGCCAGGCGCCGACATGCGCGGGGTCGTGGAGGAAATGGAGCGCAGGGGCAAGAGCGACTCGGTCCCCATCAGCTCGGCCATTGACATGGGAGAAACTGAGACGGTAGGCCAACGCGCGTAACCATCACAATCACCGATAACATCACCACGCCAGTGCCATGTCCACGCAAACGGCCACACAAATCTCCACATCACAGCCATTTCCATCCCATCGGTTTTTAGGGCCCAAACTTTGTCAGAGTAGGCCTGAACTTCCAAAAAAGGAAAATAAAATTTGCTTCGCGCTCAAACCAGTCTGTAAATCAGGCCTATCTTGTGTGGCTCGACCAGTTCCATTAACAGCGCGTTTGCCT
Source organism: Ladigesia roloffi (assembly GCA_037577295.1). Classification (NCBI taxonomy): domain Eukaryota; kingdom Metazoa; phylum Chordata; class Actinopteri; order Characiformes; family Alestidae; genus Ladigesia; species Ladigesia roloffi. The sequence continues at coordinate 5,803,908 of JBBKCR010000016.1, forward strand.
CTTTAATGGAGAATCAAACATTTATTCCAGATAATCTCCTGAAGGCTCGTTCCACGCTCAAGATTAAGAGTTTAGTTTAATAATTGAGCAAAGCCTTGTGAAGGGTTCTTTCTGATTTTGGGGAGGTGGTGGGGATGCACAGAAAGCTGAAGTCTTTTTTAAATGTAGTTAGTTCAGTAAGCCGAATTTAGCTGCAGGTGATCCGGACACACTGCTCGGCTCCAAATAAGGCCTAAAGCGGTTCTGGGTCTCTCAGAGAAGAAACAGATAACCTAATAATCCATTACAAAAAACAGTTTCCGTTTGAGAAGGTTTCGGCTCATCCGAGGTTTTATTTATTTATTCATTATAACACGAAAAGAAAACAAGCACAAACCTACAGGAACTCCGAATGTATAAAACAACATATTTGTTGAGCACCGTTTAAACGAACCATTTTAAAAAGGCGTTTTACAAATGGGGAACGGAGAATCGACTTTATTTTAACATTTGAACATTTTGTACGAAGCGTTTAGTGTGTGAATGTGTGTGTGTGTGTGTGTGTGTGTGTGTGTGTGAATGGAGGGGTAAAGTATTTTGGTTTTGAGAGTTTGATTTTGTAAATATACCCAGTCAAGCCTCTTATTCCTCGTTATTATTATTATTATTATTATTATTATTTTTATTATTATTATTATTATTAGTCTCGAAGATAACGAATTATTGTAGTAGAATAAAAACGTTTTTCCACAGTGTCGAGAGCATGTGTGTGTATGTAATATCACATGGCTGTGCAACTTATTGATAATAGTCTTATAGATAATTTTAAAACTTTGCCTGTTCTACTTTATATTATTATTATTATTTGTATTATTATTATTATTATTATTATTATTATTATTATTATTATTATTATTATTATTATTATTGTTGTTGTTGTTGTTG
>JBBKCR010000016.1:5807265-5833230 GCA_037577295.1 Ladigesia roloffi
CACACACACACACACACACACACACACACACACACACACACACACACACACACACACACACACACACACAGTTATAGAAGTACAATATATAATTTGTGGATTTTTTTGTTATTATTTTTGTAAATGTACCAATAATGTTCTGGTTCTAGATAGGTTATGAATTAGGGTTTAGTGTGGCCTGATAATAATGATTATGATGATGATTATGGTAAGGATGATGGTCAATCTGTCTCCACTCTTCCTCTCGCATGCAGGAGGTTTTCCGTGCAGAGGTGCGCGCGCTGTCACCTCGGCATCTCGGCCTCGGAAATGGTGATGCGCGCAAGGGACTTGGTGTACCACTTGAACTGTTTCACGTGCACGACGTGCAGCAAGATGCTGACCACGGGCGACCACTTCGGCATGAAGGACAGCCTGGTCTACTGCCGCCTGCACTTCGAGACTCTTGTGCAGGGCGACTACGGCGCGCCGTTCGGTCACGCGGACGTGGCACATGGCAAAGGCGCGGTGCCCTCGGGCCCGCTGGGACTTGCTTACTATAACGGGGTAGGCACCGTGCAGAAGGGCCGGCCGAGGAAGAGGAAGAGTCCGGGACCGGGGGCAGACCTGGCGGCCTACAATGCAGGTAAGAGCTTTTAAATATTTCTTGCTATTATTTTTACGTTAAAAACGCTCGCGCTTCAGTTTCTCACATTAACAATGGCAGAGTGGAATGAAAATTGTACTGTCCTCAGACGTGAACAGGAAGTCTTGAGTTTGCGAGGCTTTAAAAGTGCAGCTCAACGAAAAAGCAGGTTGTCTATTTAAGGGGCTTTTAGGGTTTAAATTTCACATTTTTTTAAATCTATAAAAAGGAATTCGAACCTTAAAGCGGGACTGAGGAATGGTTTGCTCCGTCTGCTATTTCTAAGCTGTTTAAAAATGTTAAATAATGTTCATGATGAAGTTCCGCGTGAGTGATAAACAGAGCAGCTGAGGACTGAAAAAAGGGACATTAAACTGAAAACACGTGCTTCAGACCTCAGCCCTGCTCACGGCCTGCATCCCTCTGGAGGAGATCGACTACAGCACAAAAATCATTAATTTCATCACAATTTAAAAAGCAGCCGGAGTGTGAACAAACGAGTAACGAACTTAATGTGTAATTCGACCCAAAAGGAAGCAACCTTTTCTACAATCCATAGACATTTACAAAGAAAAATCTAAACACTCAAACTCAGACGATATTCAGAAACGGCCAGAGAGATAATTAAAGAGAAAACTGTGTGTGTGTGTGTGTTAAACTTTATGTAGATTGAGGGTTTATTCGATTTGAAATATATTTGAAGAAAAAAATAAACGAATGAATACAATAAAATACAAAAAAATATTTATACATAAAGATATTATGACTGCTAGTGCTAATATAAAAAACAAAGCTAATAGTTCAGTCTGATTTTGGGCTCGATTAATGATGTTAAATTGAAAACAATTCAGACCCTTACCAGAACTATTAAAGTAAACTTTGCTGAAGTTGGATGCGATTTGTCCATTTATCCCCTCCACCCACCCCCCACCCCGACACTCCGTGAGCCTTTACAGGACCAAAGCAGAGCAATGATGACGAATACGCGGACTGACAAGTGGAAAATGGCTTAGATACAAGTCGAGACCCCTAGAAGATTAAAAAGAAGTGAAAGAGAAAGGGGGTGGGAGAGTAAGAGAAAAAAACGTGTGTGGGGGGGGGATTAAAGTTTCTCAGACATAAGCTAATTCGTTTGTCCCTTTTTCTTTTCGCACAGACCAGCAAATAACTCAAATGTCCCGAGCTCTTGTTTAATCACGCGCCCGAAAACCAGAATAACGAGAAAGAAATAGAAAAAACGCTGCGTACGTCACATTTACCGGTTTTATTCATTTCTTTATTTTTCGATGTGGCATCCCATCAGTCACGAGCTTTCTTCTGAATCTGATACAAATTATTTTAATGAAAATATAATTTTCTAATACTGAACAGTGTGAGCAATAATAAATAAATAAAACAACGTCCAAAATTAAAACAAAATGATCAAAAACATATCTATAATTTTTATATTTAGACCTAAACTAAATAAATGTATGTTTGGATTAACATACGCTTTAGAATTTTTGCGGGTAGATTTTGGGTGGCAGTGGCGAGAACTCTTTTCATCCGAACTCCAAGCGCTGGAGAGTCGCGCGCTCTTCCCGTCCCAACTTCCAAAATATAAAGTTAGGCATTAGTCTGGCTCTTCACAGTCAATACAACGAACGGTTCAAAATCAAAGAAGCTCTAAGCCCCGTTAAATCATCGCGCAATGCCTCGGGCGCACTTTTGACGGCAGGTACCGGCTGACAGACTACCCCTTGGACCAGCGCCGCCCCCTTCAGGCCGCGGGGGGGAAAGCACAAAGGACACGACTGGCAGCTTTGATCAAAGTCATGCTGTTTTATCACGAGAATTACGTCACTTTAAAAATGGTATTACTTTCCTACGACATACAAACTTGCCACTGTCAGTTTTTTCTCAATGACCAGAATTTATGTCAGTTAGAAAAAAAATGCTCGCCATGGGCACTGCTTGAACGCATTAAAGGTTAATTATCTTGAAGTGTTGATCAGACGGTTTTTCAATGAGTAATATTTGTAGTTGTCAGAGAAAACAGAATTCCCGAACTGTCATGCGTCTAGCAACACTTCCCCCTCTGCCAAGAAGGACTGGCGAGCCCACGGTTCTGTGCATAGTAGATATTGTCAAAAAGCAAAAACAAAAACAAAAATACACTCACACTCACACACACACACACACACACACACACACACACACACTGTAAGCCAAGTCACGTACAAACATACAGCAGGAAGAGATGGAGTGAAGTCCGCACGATCAAGAAAAAAGCATGATTCATTTATTTATTTATTTGTGTGGACAGATCATTTTAAGCCGCGTTATTTTTGGCGAAGTAATCAACAAATTCTAGTCATGTCTGAAAATATGAAACATATTTAATGTGCTGGGTGACAGACCTCGTTGACAGTGTCGGTTTAAGGGCAAATCAGAGCGGAAAACCTCAATGAAGAAACACTGGGGAAGAGAGAGGGGTGCTCTGTTGGGGACGTGTTTGTAATCGAGGACACGCTTCATCAAATCGCCTGGAAACATGGCAGCAATTACCTGGACATAGTTTATATTTCTCAAAATGCAATTATTTAGCTGAAGTTGAAGAGAAAACACAAAAAATGGCATTAGAAAAAGGAGGGATAAAAAAGTCCCGAAAAGCTCTCCAACTCGCACTTCTTTTTTTCAGCTCATCCTAGTATGGAAGCTGAGAAAGTATTGAATGGAATGTCACCACCATTGATTCTGCTCCTGTAAAGATTTATGGTTAGGTCAGGGAAGAAAGTAGCTGGAAAATGGCTGAGATTCATATTGTGATAGTTCAGTGGGTCTCATTTAAATAAGGGTGCCAAGACTGCTCACTGTGTCTACTATATTTGTTGTTGGGCTATTCAATTTGTTCTTGGTTGGGGCCCATCCCAACTTGGAGTTCCGGAGACTTACATTTCATAACATTGGCACTATTTAACAGCCATAAGTATGTGAGTGTTTTGCCACCTGTATAGTGAACTAAAACATGATGTGAATTTAACCCATTGTTATGGCATTTCTTGCATGGCATTAACACATTTTTTGTTTTCTTCAAGCAGCACTGAGTTGTAATGAAAATGATGGAGATCCAATGGACAGAGACTCTCAGTACAGCTCTGGCCAAAAGACCAAGCGCATGAGGACCTCCTTTAAACACCACCAACTCAGAACCATGAAGTCCTACTTTGCCATTAACCACAATCCCGATGCCAAGGACTTGAAACAGCTGGCCCAGAAAACAGGTCTTACTAAGCGTGTACTTCAGGTGAGCAACAATCTTTTTTCAGCCCCGTTCTCAGAAAGCAGAGGCTGCTTATAATAATTCCAGCCAGAAACTTTGCATTAAACTTTAAGGAGAACCTTCCAAACAAGCAGAATGTTTTACAGACTCAACACACGAAAAGAGTTTATTTCATCGAAATGTCCTAATGAGGGCTTATCCAGCCGTCAAATAATTGGAAACAATCACAGATACTTCCAATGCAGCCAAATTCAATTTATTTATTAGAAAAGTTTGTATTGTCGTGTGCTTCCATCTTTAGTTTTGGCCTATTCTGTGAATGGTATTCATTTGCCAAAATTATGAAATGAGAACATGGTTTAATTGATGTGCAAATGAAAGGAATCGTTCAGTTCCAGACTAAATCTCATATCGAGACCCAGCTGTTTTGTCAGCTATCGTTGAAAGTAGAAGAGGCAAAATAGGCTGCAATTCTCTCACAAATGTGACAGATAATCATCTGGGGAGCTAAAAGAAAGGGAGAAATGAAATAAACAAAAAGATTGTCGAGCAGTCGAAAATCTCAAAGCCCTAATTATCATCGCCAGAAAACAAAGCAGTCATTTGCTTTGATGAACCCGCTTTTCTGTCCCTATTTGTCATTCAGTTTTCTAAATGCCTCTCTTTCCCTTTGAGGGCTTGTCATTAATAGATGGAACATTTTCTCATTGTCTCGGAGCACAGGTCTGGTTCCAGAATGCCAGGGCCAAGTTTCGGCGGAACCTCTTGCGCCAGGAAAATACGGGTGTGGACAAGGCTTCGGACGGCTCCACTTTGCCTGGAGGAACCCCTTCTGGACCGGCATCAGAGATCTCCAATGCTTCAATGAGCCCATCGAGCACCCCCACCACACTGACAGACCTTACCAACCCCACCATGCCCACCGTCACTTCTGTACTGACCTCTGTGCCTGGCAGCCTGGACGTCCACGAGTGCCGGAGCCCTTCACAGACCACCCTTACCAGCCTATTCTGATGCTCACTCAGCTAGGCCCTCAGTGACCATAACTCTACTGTTCAGCCGGACTTTACAGACGTTACCGACATTGCCTGTTTTGGTCACTGAAGAGCCAATTTCACTGGTCTCTCTTTTCTTTTCAGAGCAAGGCTGTGGAAGAACCTCCACTAGCAGACCTTGCTTGAAGATCTTGCTCGTAAGCCAGTATTACGAGCATGGTCCTAGCACTGATACCAATCCCCGGTATTGCTTGTAAAACAGTCCTGTCCTGCAGCTGTAATGTACAGCTGGTCACTTGCACAAAAAGAAAAACCTCACAACTGCAACAGTCACAGACCTCCCTAGACGGACATCTTTTCAATAGATAAACTTATCGTCAGTACACGACGAAAAGACTTTGAAAGGACAGAAAACAGAGGGCGGACACGAGAAAAAACTGAGCTAAAAAGAAAAAGCTTTTGTTTGACTGCAAGCCTCTTTTAGAGTATTGCGTACAGGCAGGCATGCCTCACTGAAGGATCTGTTGATGTTTTTTGTTGTTGTTTTTTTTTTGTCTTTGATGGAATTGAGGAGACTTGATTTGCATTTTTATTTTCACCCCCAACTATGTTTACAGCGTGAGACTGAGGAGAGAAGCGCTCTCAGCTTATGGGAATTCATCCTCACTTCAACCTATTATTTATGTAACTGCACCAGGGGTCAATGTGAGGAAACTGGATTATAATGTGAATAATTGTGAGACGAAAAGTGAACACAGCGAAACTTAGCCTGACTGTCACGTGCCTTATTCTGCAATTTAGTCACCAAAATAACTAACGATCCCTCTTTTTGTCACAGCTGATGAACTGCATTTGCATTTGTGTGTTTTAGCTTGTCAGAGGAAAAACGTGGTTTAGTATCTGGGCACACGCAAGCGTTTAAACACAGATATTCCCTCTCTCTCTCTCTTTCTCTCGCTCTCTCTCTCTCACTCTCTCGCTCTCTCATTCATCAGATCTACATAATCCTACTTCAACCTCTTACCTCGCTCAGCATCCACTGGAAAAAATAGCAGTATAGTTAAAAAACCATTACACACACAACTAATGCCCACCAGAACTGATAAAGAAACACACTGAAAATGACCAGAGTCGGGGCTGTTCACACTCATGTTATATAGAGAAAGACAATAAAGCAAAAAAAAACCCCAAGCAAATTCAGATAACAAAACACACCCACAGAATGAAACATAACACAGATTCAGTTTGGTGATGAATTTCTTTCCTTTCGACCATTGCGATGTGACAGTGTTGGGAACAGGGTACGTTTCCATGGGTATGGGAGGCTGCTTGTTGAAAATGCTGTACAGTTTCGGCTGATTTTCGAGGCGCTTCATGCGCGCTTCTCACAGTATCCCCTTTGATGTAAATCTTCAGTTCTGTAAAAAAAAAATATATAAAAATGAATCATATCACCTTGTGGTCCTCGTTATTGCAACATCCGTAGAAGCACTGCCACAAATTAAGCAAGACTCCTAGATGGTGAGGTGAACGGAGATCAGCTTTATGTTAAATTATAATACTTTTAGTTACAATTAAAAAATTGAGAGGGTTCTTTATTAAAAGGATTGGCTATATATTTATATAGAACCATGACAATTCTGAGAAGGGCCATATGAATGTGTTTATGGTTCTACTTTAATATGGAGGAACTGGTGTGTATAGCTCTTTACAGACCTTTTAAAAAATGGTAGCACCAAAAGGGGTTCCGATGTTGTTACAGGTCCAAGAATCTTTTTCAATACTACATAGAAGGTTTTTTTTTTGCTAAGAGTGTATGATGCTGTTATTTATTCTACTGTGATCAGTGTTTTCAAGTTAGGAGAGAATGCAATCTATTAAAAATTTCATTTCAATGACATTTCAGCATGCGTTTTATGCTATTATTTTAGGAAAATAGATTTATGGATTATATTAGTATAAATATATATTTTTTTCTTTGCAGAATTAACAGAAATTAACAGAAACAAAATGTTTTAATTTATGCTCATTAGGTCATAATTCATTAGGTCAGAAACATTCACTGACCACTCCCATGGCTTTATCATGGATATATTATTATTATTATTATTATTATTATTATTATTATTATTATTATTATTATTATTATTATTATTATTGTTGTTGTTATTGTTGTTGTTGTTGTTGTTCTTGTTAAATGCTACCCATGCATTTATGGAAATAAGAAGACATCACACTTATGTCATGTAATCCTGGCTAATTATAGAACTAGCAGGAATTCAGCTAGCCACATATTACTCTAGGTTAATGATGGCAAACACATGGCAGTGTAAATACATGCTGTATGTTTTGTGCCTGTAGATATATGGCATAACATGTCATTAGAGTGTGTAAAATTACATGACAGACAATCAAATTAAATTAGTCCAGTTATTTAGAAAACTCATCATTGCAACAGACAGAAAATAGCAGGAACAAAAATAAAACCAAATACAATTAATACTGAATAAAATAAGAATTGGATTTTAGAATAAATAGTACTTTGAATCTCCTTGCCCGCCATTATAATATATGCATTGCACTGTTTGAAAAATATTTATATATTTATTTGCTGTCATTTTCTTATTGTCATTATATATTAAAATTCAATTTTATACATCAGAATTCAAACATACAGATCTTCGAAATTGAGGATTTTATCATTGCAGGAATTCTCATAATTAATGTAAATACAATTCAAATTAATTTAAGATACATAGTGTCTGTGTAAACTCAACCACGCAAGGTTTTATATTTTCAAAAAAAGTAATTTTTTTCTTACTCTTAAACTTCATTTTTTATTTAGAGTAGGAAAAGAGCTATAAATGTTATGGAATCTTTACAGGTGAGTGAAGTTTATTTAGGCTTTATAAATACAAAAAAAAAATAGAAATAGAAGAACAAAAAGTCTGGACCCTGTTAAAAGTTTTTTACACTCACACATCTTTTTAAAAACTAAAGATTTTCAAGCTTCCTCGGGGAACCCAAAAAGTGTTTATTCTGTGAGTGTGTAATGTGGAAGAAACTGATGTGCATGCATTATAAATGCGATCCCAAATTGAAAGACATTTTGGAACATTTGTACACTTGCATTTTAATACTTGAACTTTTTTAATTTTCCTATCTTCACTAAACGTATAAATAGAAATGATTTAATTCTATATCTTGTGTTAAAACTGTGAGATAATGGCAAATAATATGAATGACCATGTTCTCCTTTCTGAACAGACCATGGACACTTATCCCAGCATTACCGGGGTCCTGAATGGAGCAGCATTTTACGTGAAGGGGCTGATTGCAGTACTTGGCCGCTTTCCCACCATGGTGCAATCACAGGGAAGCGCCGTGTTTTAGCTTCCCCCTCCATCCCCCCCAGCCACCCGGAGTCCAGCTGAATTTAATCCGAGTGGTATAAGGCAATTAAGCACATAACAACATGGAAACAGCCTGCCACCATGAGCTATTTTTACTCTGTGTGGTTGACCAAGAGAGAATAGCCAATATGTGTATTAAATTCATTTTTACTAAGCGATCAGCGGTTTGGGAATTTAATCCAGCTTTGTGAAAGGGTCTTAAATGATGTGACAAGCATATTTGATCAATGAAAGAAAACTTTCATTGACTTACTCTGCTTAAAGCAATAAGGACAATTATTAATTGGCTCAGTCCTACCACCTCACTCCTAATCTCAAGTAAGCATCAAAAGAGCTTTAACAAATTCAAAGATATTTTTTTTTAATGTTTGCTCTAAGATAAAACCCTCAAACTATTTACTTCACAGAAGAATGAAAAACATTCTCTATTTCCAGTGTAATTTAAGCTCAAATGTATCAATTCCAAACAATTTTGGTCCACTTTTAATGGTTGATTCGCCATTACATTTTGTAAAAACAAAGAGCAACTAGCCTTTTCCAATTATTTCAGAATTAAATGAAAATTTTCCAACAGCAATGGTATAGTTTTGCATTTGGGTATAGGAAATGATACAGTATTTGTAATACTGTGGGTGTGTATGTATTTGTGTTTGTGGGTGTTTGATATGAAGGTGTTTTTATATTAATTCTCCAATTGACAAGTGATTCAGAATGTATTAAAACATCGGTAAATCTTTTTTAGAGCATTAAATGACACATAATTGTTCAGGATAATTGTTCATGAGTTTGTTCATGTGTTGATGAGTTGGGTTAATGAACCTTTAATGTATTTTTTCTGCCCTGTTTTCCAAAAAAGTTTGTCTGAAACCGGTGGACATGGGGCATGGATAGGGGGCTAATAGTTTTAATAGGAAAGTGCAGGATATTGCAAGCCACTTTGTAAAAACAAATAAAGGTAGGGTCACTGAGTATTCAAATGACCCAAATGCACAAACAATATTATCCCCACATACATTTCTAAAGCATGTGATATCAGTTATCTCTTGAAAGAGAGAATAAAGAACAAGAAGCCATCAGTCATCAAGTAGTCAGCTTAAGTCAGGAAGCCTTTTCCATCCTTGTTGAGCTCAACGCGACTGTCTAATAAACTACATTTCCCAGAGCTAGATGAGTGAAAGCCCTTATTCAGGTCATTGGCCTCACTACTTCCTCTGGCTGTTGCTTTAAGAGTGGGACACTGGAGTGGTCTGGCCCGAAGCCCACCACTCAGGCTCCTGGGGGGCTGGCAGACCGGGCTAGTAATGGGTCTGCAATGGGTGCCAAAGCTAGTCAGCCACCATAGAAGCCAATGTGCTGCCCAGATGTACCCGTGCAATCCCACATAAAGTCGTGCGATGAAGGTTTTAATAGAGAGAGGGCCTGGTATTTAAAAACACACGACAGCCTATATGGAAATAGTGGGTCCAATAAACTTTAACACAGAATATTATTACCTCATTTTGGATCGAGCAAAGTCCGAAAACTCATCTGAATGTTTAGCGCGTTTGCATTCACAAGCTGACATCTACTGCCTTCTGGAGAGACTTCAAGCTTTGGGAATGTGTCCGAGGTTTTTTTTTTTTGTAATAGCCCTTAAAAACGATTATGCTGTGGCAGACGCCGTGGCCTACAAAGCTTTCGCCGGGCCTGTTTTCATAGTGCCTTGGTTGTTTTCTTTTGTGGCCTGCCTTTCACTTCACAAGAGAATAGTGGTTTAAATGGACCACCCAAACTACAGTTTTTACAGTCCACGAGACCACTGGCCAAGTCCTTGTTTGTGCCTACTCTAGAAGATTTACGGTATGGGTTTCATAAAATAAACATGCAAGGCTTTTGGAAATGTTAACGCAGTGAACACTGTTGACTGTAACTACTGTGCAAATAAGCAAAGAAAAACAAAGGAGTGTTTGACAGCATGCACCCTGATAAAAGTATATACTCTAAAAAATAATGGTACCTGAAGGATTTTAGGCAAAAAAAATGTCTGGATTACTTTTACAGACTGAGTGTGTCTGAAATCGCACACTTGCACAGTTTCAGTGCAGGATTTTAGTACATAGTGCGTCCACACTGACAACCAACCTAAAACTGTTTGGTGAAAAAATAATGGCTAAAAAAGATAGTGGGAATGATGGACACCACACGCACCAATTGGACACCATTTTGAACCGAAGAGGAGTGACTTCTGACAAGTTGAATAATGTCAGGCAACAGTGAAATGCAAGCCCAAGTGGAGGCAACTCATTCATTTAAACGTAAGCAATGTTAATAAGATTATTTTACTGTTGTATACTGAAGTATAACCTGCAGATATTTTAGCAGGCTGGAAAATCGTAAGCAAATGTAAGTCCATCACTTCCGCCAAGTGCAAAACGTTAGTGTTTAATTTCGGACTGCACTTACCCATGAGCAATACAGAAGGAAATAAGTTCTCAGTGCACACTATGCACTACATTCCAGCGCACTCACGTAAGTGCGCAATTTCAGACACACTCAATGTGTGCTATATTATTGTCTAAATCCATTATGAACTTAAAGGAAATTTGTTGGAAACTAAAATAGAAAAAGAACCCTTTTCAACACGTAGTTCATAGTTCTAATGGTCCATTTTGGGGAGTAATATATTTATCTTATTTTTCCATCCTTTTAAAGGAGACATACTATGCAAATATCACTTCAGTTTAATAGGTCTAGGACTATACAGAAAATGGCCATGAAGTATTTTGCACAAAATCATTTTCATATAAAGAGATCTAACCAGCTTTATTCTTGACAGTTTCAGTCTCTTTAAAAATGATCTGTTCAAGTCCTCTGTTATTTTTATGCAAATAAGCTGTTGCTGTCCAGCCCCCACCATTCCCATGCTTATGCTGCACATTTAACACATGTGGAACAGAGGCGCTATCCTGCCCTATTCGTTCAACCCTGAGTTTGACCCAGAGCAAGATAAACACAACACTTCATAGTGATTTGCTTTTGCCTGTATCCAAAGCCCTCAGCACCTTATACGTATTCGTAAAACCAGCAGACAAAAATGGTGGATCTTCAACTAATCTCTATGCAAATTTCCCCATTATTAAGTCACAATTGGGCTCATAGAAACACATGATGGCTTGTAGAAGCATATGATTCCTGACACCAAAATCCTACAATTGATTCACAGAAATCAGATGTTTTTTTTTGGGGGGGAGTTTTTATAGGACCAATATAGACACAAATTAAAACACAAAAGAATGCAAAAATTGAGTTTTGCATAATATGTCCCCATTAAACCCTCCCACTAGTTATGTAACCCCTGGGAGGGTGAAGGTTACCTTGCACTGCTTTCAAATCATGTGAATTACCACCACATATTTTCCAACTGCTGCTGAAACATCACTGAACGGCACAGCATGCTTGGAGGAGAACACTAACAGCCATCCCACAGCTCAAAGACAGCAGGGCTAATTTAGCTCACTTGTGTTCCAGCCATAAATAGCTCAGGCATTGCCAGGGATTGTACTCACAGTCTCCTTACAACTTAGATGGCTGCACCACTCAAGAGCTCACAAGTCTTTGCAGGAGCAGAAAAAGCATCAACAGGACAAATGTCACGCAAAATCCCTTTTATGAGTGACCTTTCAAATACTGTGGGATGGAAAAGACCACCTTAAGTACCAGCAATGAGAACTATGCTTCTACTTTTGCGGCAACTCCCTAATCTTAGCCCAGGGCAAAGGACGGTCATAGCCCTTGGCTAAGGAGCTCGTAGCCTTTGGCAAAGCAAGAATACACTCTTGCCTCTGGAACACTGCATTGAGTCAAAAGATAACATAGGAGGGTTAGTTCTGCTCCTTTGTTGGAATCTTAACCAGCGAAGACCTACATATAACCAAAATGACCCACAGGTACAAGTATATATATCGCCAAATCACACTAAAAAATGATAATCAATCATACACATTCTGCAAATGTATTGCTTTTTATCCTGTTTGTTCTCTAGCTGTATCTGTAGTCTGAACAAACTGACTTTGGCAGTAGAAGAGGAGCGCAAGCTAGACTGGTGGGCATCATTACATGGAGAGTGGGCCTCCATTCCACTGCCACTCATTCACCAGTACTGAGGGGAGACTGCTGTGCTGAAATGCTTTGATCTCTAGAACACACTACCACCTTGACTCCCGCTTCCGCAGACCAGACCTTGCTATTCTCCTATCAGAAAAACCCTTAAACGCTCTCTCAGCCCAGTTGTCATGGGGGCTGGGGGCTACTGCTTCACAGCACAGACACAGATCACCAACCATGGGCTGGGATTATGTCAATTATTGAGAGATGTTCTCATCACATATTTATCATTTGGCACTAAGTGGTAAACACCCTGTGTGTTAAGTGAGGCTACTGATACCCCCATTAAATCACATTAAATAAACATGCCATGATCAATTATTGATCATTCAGTAGGTCAATTAGCACAGCTCACATTATGCAAAGAATTCAAATTAATACTGAAATGAATCAGTTTTAGAATATATTCTGGAGTCACTTATCATTTGGACAGGTGCAAAGGACAGACTGTTATGTGAGCATGCGTTTGGTGGCTACACACTGGTAGAGGAAGCTCACAGAAGAAGAACAGCTGTGTATTTTTATGAAGTTGACTTTTCAGGCCACTAAAGTTTTTTGCTGTGTTGGTCTACATGAAATGTGAATTCACTGCACAGGTAAACAGGTGAACAGAACTTGTTATCTGACTTTGCTGTGAAGCAGTGGCACACCAGAATTTTAAGACATACTTCACATACTTAATCTGGCGAATGACGGACATGAAGAGCCACACGACTGTGGAGCCGTTAGCATGGCCTCACGAGTCGAGGCCACCGCTATGCTAATCACACTCACCCAGTGTCCCATTGTGTCCAAGTGGACTTGAGTGTAATACATTATGAAAATGAGAATGAGCACAGCTACGTGTTCCCCTGGTCATTATGTGACCATTTAGCTGTACTTAGGACTCTTCTGGCCGACCCTCAGGCCCTCTCCTTCTCCAGGCTAGCCGCTAATTAGCATGAGTAGCTTCCCCTGGTCCGACTGCAAAATGGCTCTCGCCACCATAATCACATTCATTTGATGGTTGAGGAGCCATGGTGGGATGAAATTAGAGTGATTAATTAGGCGTTGACGCGCGGCCAAAGGTTTTCAATTCAGAGCTGTCACATCAATAACGGATATCTCCTTCTTGACCACACAGGGATGGCCTAAAGGAGGAGGACGCAGAGGGAATTACTAACAATTATGACCAATTAGTCACTACGATCTCCAGACAGGGCAACAAATGTAAACATGCCCAAAGTTACAACCCACCCCCCTTTGCTTTGAATGGATATTCTAACAAATGGCAACCCTGAGAGTTTGGTGCTCTTGAAAATTTCTGCAGAAGGGAATGTTAGGATTTTAGACTTGTAACCAAATGTGGTTTAAAACATGGGCCATGTGGTCCATTATTTAAGTAAGTAGCCTAATTTATCTTGATGGCCATATGATAAAATTGAATAATTTGATTAAGAACAGTGGGAATTAACATGATTTTTTACTATGTGTATTTTTTTGTACCATACAAAATAGAAGAAATTACCATTAGTATCTTATTCAATGATCTGAGGACAGTTCAAACAGTTTTGGTTCTTTTTGGACAATGAAATTAGCCTTATAATATAATTAGCATAATATTTCATATTCTTTGCAGCTTCTTCTGTGGCATTAGACTGAGTTTAAGCCATGGAGCTGGGAAGTATGTTATCTAGTGGGGCAGGTGTGGGGCGAGTTTTGTGCTTAGTGCTCCTGAGCTGGCTGTCAGTGCAGAGGAGGGCTCTCTTTCTCCAACGGCTGACAGGGCCTGTCTGCAGCCAGGAAGAAGAAATAAAAAAAAGCCAGGCAGACTGACACACTGTTTATTCACAAATGACACTGCTGGCTGCGGCTCGGTGTCGCCTGTGTGTTTTTGATGTGCTCTCCCTCCTCGAATGGTGTGTGTGTGATGTCTCCTTTGTAGGTGCTACGGCATGAGGGGGGTAAGGTGGGACCAGGAGGGAGGCAGGGGGGGTGACTGTGGAGGAGTTTAAGGTGGATACCTATGGAAACAATGGTTGTAGGGGCATAACATCTCAAAAGAGCATCAGTATTTTGTGCATACTCACTCATTCATTCATTCATCTGCCTATTCATTCATTTAGTGATTAATTTAGTTATAATTCATGCAGTGGAGGCAGTCTGCCAAGGTATCTTTTACAGTGAAGCCCCTTAAGACTGTAAAGGGAAAAGAATATAATCAAAGATGGAATTAAAAAAAATTGTAAAATTTCAACATTGTAATTCACCATGAAATAAAATTATGTAATGCATTTGCCACCATCTTGGCTATAACATGACAGCCTTAGGAGTGGTTATAGAAACTTGAAAAAAATGGTCAAGCTCCAGGCAACTGACTTTTCAATAAATTTTTGTAGTTGTGTCCTGTATTTTGCAGAACATGCCCATAATACCAATTATGGGCATATTCTACCAATAATAATATCAAATATCTTCTCTGAGTGAATGGGATTTTTTAGCTTTAAAAGTACAAAAAAAGAAATCTATTGTTTTTGCCTGATAAAAGACCAGGCTACATACATGGCTTTTTTGAGTTTTGTGTTAAGACTGAGAAGGCATTACCCTTCTAAATGTAGTTCTTCAGGCTTTTGGGTGGGCAAAAAAATGACTCAATCCTCACCTACCACGCAGCCGGAGCCTATGATTTTACACAAAAACTGTAATGACAATAATGAACTAAAATAAAATCTATAGCTTTCAAGAGTGTCTTTGTCTGATGAAGGATTGAATTGAGACATTCAAAATTCCCACATACATTGCATAAAAATTCAAAATATTCTCATTCTCAAATCATGAATTCATGCAGAGACATGTCATTTTGGTGGAATTATACACTGGGACACCTCATAATGTCTATGAAATTTGTTGTGAACTTCCTTTGTGACATGAGAAGCAAAATGGCCACTGTGCGTATAAGGCTAATAGGGTGGGCTGCTGTGTACAAGCTCGGACTCACATAAAGCCAAAAAGGAAACATGCTGCTCATCCATATTTCATTGTTTGTGCCTTGCCAATGCTTTGCACCCTTATACTGTACATTACACACAGAGCAAAGCAATAAATAAAGCAAAGCAGAGAGCACTGCACTTCTGATTGGAACGAGGCCCACATGGCTACCACAAAGGTTACCCTGCCTCGAATGGCCATTCGTCTTGTACTTGTCGGGTCCGCGCCACTTGATTCTCCAAACGAGCGGTGAGAAATCTGGTGACATCAGCACTTCATCAAGGAGTGCCTCACCATTATAAATCAGTTGAACTCCTGACACCTGAACTTTGTTGCAGGCGCGCTTTTAAAGGGCATGCGCTGCTGCTCCACTATTAGGCCACGGCTGATCCATGGCGCACACATTCAGGTCAGGAGCTAGGGCAGAATGGGGGCCAGACAATAACAAGACAAACCAATGTTGACTCCAAAACTCCATAATGCATACTACCAGGGGTGCCAGAAGCATTGTTAATGGGGGGGGTTGGTTTATGACTTGCAGGGGGGAGTTGGTTGGGGTGGTGGTGATTGGGGGGTAAGGGTTGTTGGTCTCAGCCGTTGTACGGTGGGTGGGAGGGTACGGGAGGGGACAGGAGAGGAGGATTGGGGGGCGAAAGGAGCAAATTATTTAATAGAACACACTCCTCTCATACTTACCCAGTACAGTTTGCAAATGGACATTCCAGGAAGAATATTCCAGGCAGACTACAACACAGCTAGTTCCCCCAACTACATCTAAACTTTTGATGAGGAACATGAGCAAAAACAAAACCGCATATCTGGATTTTTGTCATGAAATGCATTATCTCATCAACACGTCGTTTATCAAGTTTACAGAATCTTAATTCCCTCCCAGAAAGTAGTTGTTGTTAAATGGTCCACTGTTTGATAGATAAAACATTGTTTTATGAGAGCTCTGTGTCTTAGCCTCAAACGCAAATGATCAACATTACCTATCACTCAATGTGGATGATCACTTGTGGTTTTGACAGTAAATAAAATGATGGTTGTGTTGGTGGTGACAGGAACCAGGGGTCATGATCTACTCAGCACTATCCCCACCACTGTAAAGAAATTTGAGTCAGTAATTTGCAATGAACCACTTTAGGTGAACTGAAAAAAACACAAATATCAAACTGGCTCAGGAGACTATATCTGACAACTCATTTCTGAAATTTCTATTGAACACTGTGCTTCCACTTTGTGTGTGTGTGTGCACGTGCACTCGTGTGTGTGTCCAAGTCAGTGAGAGAGTGTCTCTACCTCTGAGATTCACATGAGCCATCACATTCAGGCTCTTTGTACATCAATGACATCTTTATTCTTTTCTTCTCTGGCCCTGCACTCAGTGGCAGTGAGTACACTCGCCTCGCAAAGAAACAGCTCCTGCTCCTCTTGCCATTGTGTGGGCCTGACAATGGCCCAGGACCTCCCAGCTCTGCAGCTGCAGCCTGGCTCTGAACGAACACACACACACACACACACACACACACACACACACACACACACACACAACACAGACATTTGCACTCCCTTGCACACACATGCACACATATTTAAACTGACACAACAGACATTCTCACTCTCTATCACAAGACACACACACACACACTGACTCACACACATACACACATTTGCTTTTATCCAATGTATGCATGAATCCAGAGCTTGGGTTCATGCATACATTGCCAGTAAAATGTTTTCACTCATGCATATTTACACACAGACATATACAATGTGCAAGCATATATTTATGTCAGTATTTTATTAATATACATTTCTTATATTTAACTTGATTCCACTCTTAGCCACAGTTGCTAAGATGAAAAAAAAATCCCTTTCAGCTTAAGCAATAGTGAAACATGCCACTTGACAAAGTGGGGACCATTTCACTGGTCCTCACGCTGTAGATTTTCAGGACAAGAAAATCAATAACTGTTTAATTAACAAAGTCAGGACGCATTTGTCTTTACACTGTATGAAAACAAGCACATGCATATACACACACACACATGCACTTGCACACACACACACACACACACACACACATGCATGAACACACACACTGCTAAGCCTGTATAGTGAAGCCCAATGGGCCCGTGCTTGGGAAAAAGCTCCAGCGCGATTCAACTGTCAGTCATCCGTGAGCGGAGCTGCATTGAGAGCAGGCCGGTCAGGGCGGTGCTGTGATAGACTGTGCTGGGCTGCCGCTCCAGCTCAATGAGGAGCGCCATTGTTCTCGTAGCCCTCTTCACTGGGCCACTCGCGGGGTCTCTGGAAACCAGGCCATAGCAAATAAACAATACAGTCCCTGCTCACCCTGAATGGACAACGACGCACATGTTTATTGAGGCCAGACTTCTTTTTTCCTTCATGCTCTCATCTCGCCTGTGAATTTAGCATCAGAATTGCAGCCAAACAGAATGGAGGAGGATTTTTAGCCCATTTGGCGGCAACTGATTACAGCTGGAGAAGTGTCCTCCAAAGATACCCAGGTGTATCTTTTCACATTTAACAGATACTTCTGGCAGTAAACAGATGATTGACTTTCTACGAAATTTACTCTAGAAAAACAAACACAGTGTGAAAACAAAATGTGGAAGTCATACCTTCCATTTCATCCACCAGTTCTATTATGACTTTTTTATTTACTTGCAAATGGCAAATTTGGCAAATCAGAATAACCAACATTTTTGTTAAAATAATTTCCTTTTTACCCCAAACACTTTTTCTTTTAAAACACAGTGAAAAAAATGGGGACCTAATAACTACTAATTGCCACCAGTTTGATGACACACGAGCATCAAGGGTGATTCTCTGACAGCTAATAAATTTATATAAGAACAAAAGCTATGCGTGTAAACATTCATGTCTTGGCTCACCAGATAGCATTGTTTTAGTAATCCAGGGGGCAGAAGGGAGTGGCAGGTTTAAACCATAGCAAAAATTGTCAAGAGGTTACTAGACGGATTTCCCAAACTGTAGATAAGTGCCACTGTGCAAACTGGCTTTGACATTGTTGGAGACATTATTGTGATGTATGCGACAGCACAAAACAATCAAAGCACATAGAACCCCACAAAATCACAGTAACAAAAGCACAGTTGTGTTTACAATTTAATAGTTTCACTTCAGATTCACATTGCCAAGCAAATGGATAAAATTTGTTACAGGACACTTACAGAAATATTGCCATTATAGCAAAGCCATCAGCCCAAAAA
This sequence comes from Ladigesia roloffi, assembly GCA_037577295.1. Lineage (NCBI taxonomy): Eukaryota > Metazoa > Chordata > Actinopteri > Characiformes > Alestidae > Ladigesia > Ladigesia roloffi. The sequence continues at coordinate 5,825,931 of JBBKCR010000016.1, forward strand.
ATCCACTACTTTGACATTGCTACATGAACTTAGAGGTAGACGGGAGCATGTCTTAGCTACTCTAGATTAAACACAGGAAAAGACGCTGGGAAAATAATTTAATTTAATAAAATGTATTTGTCGTTTATGACAAAACTGAAATATGCATTTGATTAGTATGTTGTGCTTTTACAGGGACTCTTTCAGTAAATAGCCCCGGTGAAGGGTTGCCACAAATTTATGCTATGATATAATTGATTACTCTGACTTATGGTCACAGGAGCATATTCATTCCTTTGTCTTCATGGCTGTTGTAATTATAATCAAATGTCAGGTTTCTCTTCATTTTATAATATAAAACCATTTTTAAATCAATATTTACCCTGAAATAATAGTTATCTGTGTTATCTTATTTTATATATTTTTTCAATTTGAAAATTACATCTGCCCTTTACACTTTGTAAAATTATGATGACAAGAAACGATCCAAAACTAAAAAAGTCTGATTCAATTAACTTACAAAGATGATATCTCCAAGATATTTTCTATGAATTCAGAGAGAGTGAGAATGAGGGAGAGGAAAAAATAGAGCTAGAGAGACAGCGAGAGAGAGAGAGAGAGAGAGAGAGAGAGAGAGAGAGAGAAAGAATAAATCATTAAGAAAGATTACCACAGCAACATAGATTACTTTAAATGATACAGTGTCAAATGCATCAAACCATTTAAGCAGAAAGGCTAATATTTAAAAAGTAATTGTTTGCATTGTTTCTGAAAACAAAAAGAGCCAGTAGTAAAGATTCCACTCCTTTAATGATATATTCTTTCTTTGAAGGGGTCTTCAGCTCTGTAAAGGCCTCCTTGTAGGAAATGTTGCATGTATTCATATGCTTATACATATTTACACAGATAGACAGACAGACAGTTCACACACACATATACAATTGCGCACACGGATACTTTGGCGAACTCACCGTCACGACTTCAGAAGGCGCTTTGATCAGAAGTGTGGCATCCGGCGCCAAGGATTCTCTTTATCGTTGCATTTTATTACTTCTCTGTCTCTCCTTCTCTCCTGCCTGAACAACGACAAATCAGATGCCGGCAAAGAGCCTGGGCTCGGCTTCAGCAAGTCGCAGATATTCAGCATTCATTTATAGGACGCTGTGGCTCAGATACCCCAGACAATACAATTATACCCTGATTTAAGTGGAGGAAAACTATCCGTCACTCACTTCTGCACTTCTGTCTACCCTAAATCTGGGACTGGAGTTACAACAAACTGTCTTCATGGGTCAAATTATGCAAGGAATTTTTAAATCAAATGCAAAAGCAGAGTGTGATCTTTTGGAAAGCATTAGCTATCCTATTGTTATTGTCTAAATAAACTCAGCATTAATTGAGAGAATTCTTTCTGCCAGTATGGAGAGTTTTACCCATGCAATACTGTGCATCACAGAAACAACTTAATCTACCTCTGCTGCCCCAAAGGATATGAAATATGAAAGCATTTATGGGCAATGCACACACAGCCATGTTTGTACTCCATTCTCAGTGACAGCGAGGAGAGAGCCATTTTGAGTGTCTTAAAAGCACGAGTGTTTTATTACACCATACCGTCGGTGCAGGTTCTCGCTAGTGCCACAAATGGCTCCCCATGGGCTGGTGTGTGCTGGCAAGCCTTGCATTCTTAATTTCTGATTCATAATTCTTTTGCAAAAGCATTTCGGCCCATTTTTCCAGAGAAGCACAGTTCTAACAGTGATAAATTACTCTCATAAAGGGGGGCTTTTTTCCCCTCGTCCTGTAACAACCACTGAATGAGAATGTTTGTAGTGGGAACGATCCCGAGAGATGTAATAAGACGTAGGCTAATCGTCCAAGAGGTAGAAGACTGGAGGGCGTTTGGAATGATCTTCTGCAACACTGGGTGCGAGTGAGCAATAAGCCTAAAGTGGGAGAGAGTCAAGGTGTGTTTACACACCTTGCATATGAGAAGGTTTAGGTTGTGAATGTGCTGACAGGGATAATACAAGAGCATGATAGAGTTATGAAGAGTGAGTGAGGGGGTAATGGTACAAAGTAGTCCCGCAGTATTTGCATGTTCGAAGTGGAATTCCACTCATTTTTTGGAAATTTGTTACGCTGAAAACTAAGTAATTAAGAATGGAGTCAGACGTCTAAAAAATGTACCACTTCTGTACCACTTCTTCCCCACAAAATGTTATTCAATGAAACGATGAACATTTTCAAAATGCATCTCAATTTTTTTTTTCAATATCTGTCCTTCGTAATGGCTGAATTATTAGAAATTCAGTTTATTACTCAGAGAATAATGCTTGAGACATTCTTTTATGATTGTTTTATTAAGTTTTGGTTAAAACCATTTTAGGAGGTATTTGCAGGGAAAAATAAAAGACAGTTTACCAATAGTTCCCAATCATGTAAAAAAATGATGTAAGTTCAGAGGTCCATTTCTTTTCACCACCACTGAATCAGCATTGAGCCATTTCACGTGAAAACACTTTAAATGACTTTGTTTACTAAACTATACAGGATAAATTCCAGAGACATTGGTTGAGTTCTCCTTTAAGGCCAGTAAGTGAACACACACACAACATGAATACAATCTGAATACAAAATCATTCATTAAAGTCAGTCTCTCAGCATCTGTTTGCATAGTCAGCCACAGTGCACTCTAAATAAGGTCTTTCAGCCTTTAAGATAAGGGATAATTTGATTACATGGTGTGCAAACAAAGTCAATAACAAGTTAAATAAGGGTCCCTTGATTGTAAGCAGTGGAAAAGATTCTATTGTCAGCCAATTAAAGACTAAAGGAAATACTAAATGCATAGCAATTAAGAGACTACATGGGGTGATTATAGTGGACAAATTGGCTCGGAAGCTGAGTTACCATTCCATGCTCATTCAGTGTGAAATTATTGTTGATTACTCATTTAGGGCCTTGAGAGCACTTCATTCTGACTCCTCTTGTAGGAAAGGATCACCTGCAACCCTGCAAATAAGATCAAATTTACCTTATTAGTGAACATATAATAATATTTATCCATCCATCCATTATCTCAGCCACTTAGGTCACCAGTCCATTGCAGGAAAGACACACAGGCAAACACATCAGTTAATATCACATAATGAAATGTTTAAAATCAAACTTGGAATGATTAAATAGATTTCTGCTGAAGGTCTGATTGGATTCAAAACATGAATCCAATTTTCCACTCAAGGAACAATATTTTGCCTTCCTGTGCAATGCAGCATGGCACTTTGTTTTCTGGGTGATGTTTTTCTCTAGAGAAAAAGTGGAGGAGAGGAAGAAAAGGCAAAAAGTGAGTGAGGGAGAGAGAGCAGAAAAGACCCATCCTCCTGAGAGACTTAAGGGTCTTTGTGATGATGAAAGCAGAGCTCAGTGGCCCTGTGCTTGGGCTCCTTGGGGAAAAGCGAGGGGTGTTTGGAGGTAAATGGCCACTGGCTCTGTGATGAAAGAGGACAAGTGTGGAAATGGAAATCAGAAGATCAGTGAGGTATCTGCTCATTCTAAGTCCCCCTCAGAAACCCCTCGTTCGCCACCCTACAGCTTCATGTAGCAAAAAACACATCAGATCAGAAATGCACGGTTGTCTCTTGAAGTTAGCATTAGCATTAGCTGACAAAGTTAGCACCACACCTTAAAAAGGTGATTTGAATGATGCCATAAGATGACCAGTTTTGGTCTTTAAGGAAACACTGCTGTTAAAAAGCTCATTTATATAAACTTTGTAAACCAAATGCTCTTGTAAGTTTATTCATATAGCAGTTGTCAAGAATTCATTTTGATGACTTTAATTGCTCCTAATAAACTCTAATGGAAATGGAACAGTGCTCTCTCACACCTTCATTCCAAAACACACACACACCTGCAGCCTCAGGTTTTTCCCATAATGTGCTACTCCTCATCACAGGATTATGGTTACTGGAGAATTTAGTCATACTTAACATCTTAGCAGTATGTTAAAAAGAAAAGTGTGTGTATAGCATTTTTACATTTATCTTGTGAATTGCAATGCAAATAATCTTGATTAATCCCAGAAAATGATGCTAATAAACATTTTAGCGGTGCTCGGCATTGACATATATTTAGTGATCTAGTAGCTTCATTGCAGCATCTGCAGTCTCACTCTCCATGCATGTCTACTTTAATCTCATAGATGAAATGGAATGTGACTGATACAGAACTAATGTTTGTCAGTAAATGTAGTGGTTTTAGTATTATGTAGTAGTCTTCAGCGTTATTTATAATATCCTCTTAAGTCCCTAAAGGAGGCTTTTATGCCAGTTTGGCAGGTCTGCCAGAGGAATTGGAACAGTTACTCTGAAAATGGTGGCTTATATCAGAGAGGCTGATATTGTGTGCACAGAAACCACGTTTGCCAAAGATTTATTCCTGGCTCAAACAATAAGGACAAATTTTCCACTGCACAATCAAAAACAAGGACTGACCTAAACAGGAACAAACAGAACTTGTTGTGGTTTGTTCTCCACCTGCTTCAGAGACACCATCATCATAAACATTATTAACTGTTTAATTGTCTTTATTTGTATTTCTATTTTATTTTATACCCATTTAAATGTTTGGATAATTGGCTAGGCCTACCTTGTTTGCTTTAGAGCTTAATTTAATGACTAACATGAGACTATAACTGCCTTGTAAGAGCAGTCACAAAAATATATACATTTACACCCCCCTATGTGTACAGTCAAGCAAGGCAATGTTTTATCTTTATAATGATGCTATTATGCTTATACATTAGTTTACCTTAACGGTAGCTGTGCAGATACAAAATACTTTAGCTTTCTTCTCTGCACTCATGCTGACACAAACATTTGTTCATATGTAGACAAAGCAACGCTTAGATTTCCTTAGAATTTCTTATATAAATGCTGTCTTATGTCAACAAAACCAACTTATGTCATTTTAGAGACATCTTTACAAAGTAATTACTCTAAGAAGAACAGGAGCCACGTAAATATACCATACTTGTTTACATTCTGAGGCTCTTATTGGTGTAGTAGTCTCGATCGTCTCGAGCCCCCTGTGTACGCGCTTTGACGTAGGTTATGCAAACGCCGGAAGTGATCTATTGCGTGAATACGTCACTCGTTGTTTACACAGAGCACAGAGATCCTGGCGTTTGCGTATCTTACACCAAAGTGCGTACACAGGGGGCTCGAGATGGTCGTCTATCAGAGGTAAAACTATATAAATACTGTTCCGTTTCTCACAAAAACTATCGTTTCGTGTCTTAAGACATCAATGTGTCGTCACGAGCCACGGGGTGTAATTTGGATTTGTCTGTGCATGTTTTTTTTACTTTGAAAAGTTTGGCTCCCATCCACTTCCATTAAATGACTACCGGACTGCTACGGCTAAAGCTAAAAATCTGCGTTTGTGTTCTGCCGAGGAAACAAAGTCACCTACATCTTGGATGCCCTGGGGGTAAGCATATAAACATAAATTTTCATTTTTGGTTAAACTATCCCTTCAAATAAATTATTTTACTGACGTACACTGCATAACTAGCAGATATTTTGGTGGGCTCGAGAAGCACATCTTAGTCCATCACTACCGCCCAAGTGCAAAACGTTGGTGTACTACATTCCAGTGCACTCACATATTCCAACAGAAACTTTTCCTCTGACTTCTGAGAACTGGTGACTCCTGCACCCCAGACCAGTTCAACACGTGTCACCTGTATGTGCTGTCCACCCACTAACCAAACAACCACACACATAGACTCCAACAGAGATTTCTGCTATAATCTGATCCTGCTTTTGCTAACTATTGTGTTATTCTTCTATTCATCTATACCAAACTTCAAAAGCGGAAGCACTCCTGATATGTTCCCCTTTTGAATTTTGGTTCCTTGTGATGTCCCTCCAGTTTTTCACTTCAGGCACCTTTGGCTTGCTAATTCGAGGATGGACCAAGATTCGGTATAGAGGCTTTGCAACAGCATCAGTTGTGATAAAGTTGACTTATGCATAAAAATGGCATTAGCTAGGAAAGCATCCTCAGCTACCATGAGGTATTGTCACTAATCTTGAACAGGTTCCATAACAGGATACTTCAGTTCTCAAACAGTGATGGAGGGAAAATGGTTCTGGATCTTTGTGCAGCCGGAAAAGTTCAGAGTCTACATCGAATTCCTCCACCTGCTCACCTGGTCACGGGGAGAAAAAAAGGTCTTAGGTATTCTCTAATGACCAAAATTCCTCTGATGACTGACTGCATACATACCATATACATCATTTTCAGGAATGCAGAGCATGTGTTTGCAGGTAACTCTAACATTCTGCTAAAAATTCCAATTCGATTCATGCTTCCCCCTCCCATTATTTTCAGTTTGTGTTCCTCTTGGCTTGATTACACCTGAGACATGTAGTATTTAGCATGTAAAGTTCAAACAAATCCTTATCCACAAATCAGCTTTTAAAAACTACACCATTCTCTTCCAAACGTACTCCACAAATGTGTGTCTCAGACAGCATCAAGGGACTGCATTCTCACTCTCCTCCCTCATTGGTATTGCAGCTTTATGTAAATAATTCGCCCCTATAAAGCAGAAAGTGTAAACGCTCGTGAAAGCATGTCAGATAATCGCTCCCAGCGTCACTCACATCTCACAACAGTGCTCCTCTCTCTACTAAAGAGACGATGGTATTGAAATGCTTCCACGTCTGCTGGTGTGTGTGATGTACGCTGGTCTCAGGAGAAGCAGCGGTGCAGAAGTGTTGATTTGAATGAAACATGTCTGATTTCTTTGGAGCAAATCCCCGTTCCATTCTATTACTTTTTCATGTCTCCATGTCTTTTTCTCTTTTTCATGGTGGAAGTTTTAAGCTCTTCTCCATCTGATGAATTTGTGTGTGGAAGGGAGAACATGGCCTCTATGTACCAAAAATGTAGTTTTATGTACCAAAACAGTGTAATTAATTTGATTCGATATTTATAAAACTTGAAATATATCATTATAATGTAACAACTTACTGATGGGTTTCACCTATTCTCAGTGATGGGAATAACGGCGCTTTAAAAAAACGGCGTTACTAACGGCGATACTTTTTTCAGTAACGAGTAATCAAACCAATTACTGTTTCCCCCGTTACAGCGCAGTTACCGTTACTGACAATAAAATGCCCGTTACTATAACTGAGAACACTAAAGCTGTTTACATGCAGGCAGCGTCTCTCTCAGCCATCTCTCTATCTCTGGGGTGTGTGGGCGTGTGTGTGTGTGTGTGTGTGTGTGTGTGTGTGTGTGTGTG
>JBBKCR010000016.1:5833330-5845657 GCA_037577295.1 Ladigesia roloffi
CTGTGCACTTTTCCACTTAATTTTCCTTACTTTCCTGGAAATTAAGGTAAAAATTAAGGTTATATTAAGAAGTAAAATTAAGGGGTTTGGTTTTGTAGTGTTGTCATCAGTGTGTTCAAAATGTGCAACTATGAACAGTCTTTGAAGGCTCTATTGATATTCATACACACTGTCGTGGCTGGCTAACCTGTACCATGCCCTGACCATCCTGGTCCCTAGAGTACTGAGCCTCGGCTTACACTTCGGCTGCTTCTTTCGCCTTGGTTTTCCCTTATCACTGATCAGCCAAACCTGCACTTCATCAACTTGTTTTATTTAAACCCAACTCAGTCTGGAGTCTTGACCCAGTCATTTCACAGGCCAAATAGTATCCTTTATTATATCCTGTTTTATAAACCAGTTATTTTTTCCCCTTCATTTTCCTGTTTTTTACACTCCAGTAAAGGATCGTCTCCTCGAAATCCAAAACCACTACAGAACTCTCTATAATCACTCTAACTTAACCTGTCTGTTTACTTACTGGTGGTTTTTGGTACCTTTGTGAGGTCATGTCTCTCTTACAAGTAGCTGTTCACAAATCTATATCTATGCCCCAGAGTGTGTTCCTGAACAGATGAAAAGGGTTTTTTATAGACTACTGCTATTCCCTAGTCATCCAATTCTGCACTCTTGCATCCTTGCTTCTTAAGAATGAACCTAAAAATTGTTTACAATGGCCTCCTTGATAACAGCTGATTCTTTCATGATGGAAGACACCAGCAATTAAAATATCCTCCAATTGCAACCTGTTGCGTCTGCACGTCACCTCATATTAACACTCCATGACCACATTACCCAGGCTAATTTATTATAAGTATTTTTTGAAAATTCCTGTAGCTAGGCAAATAGTACACAGGTATTCATGCAGCTTAAATATGGGATATAAAATTTGCCTATAAATAAACGTGCAGTAACAGTGAAATACAATTCTTACAAATGCAAGAAATATGAGATCATGGGAGGTTTTTTGAACTAAAATGCGGAAAAAAGCTATGTTGACCTCCTCCCACAAATGTGTTCTTTCCTAGTTACAGCAGTTGTGGGTTTGCACAAGCTTTATAGAATGCTGTTAAATATCCCAATACTAATTAACTAACTGATAATATAAAGTTCGATATTCATTTCTGGCATTTAGCTTTATCTGTGCTAAAGTCTGGCTTAAAGGAACAGCTGGTTAAAACATCTTATTCACCCATTTCCCACTTTCTCCAGATGCAAAAGATTAGTTTAGAAATAGCATTGAGGCTAATGTTGACAACAAATACTAGTAAATACATTCCCAAAACATCTGGTGAATGCAGTTTAGAACTCAGTATGACTTACACTGTAAAAAAAAAGAGGTGCTTCAAATGTCCAGAGGACATCATTTTCTTTTGTATTTATGATGATTATTAACACAGAAATACAGATTCTAGATCAGCACTCCTGCTCCAGAGGTTGTTTCTGAAATAGACCCTGTTATCTAATAAATGCCCATAGCAATTCCAAAAGTCATAGTAATGTCATAAACTGCCTCTTCAAGTCTGCTTCACCTACATGAGGAGCTAGATGCAGTTTGGGCACATACATTAAATTCATTCCATGTTTAGTTTGCACACTGTGGTTGGTTGTTGGTTATTGCAGTGGACAACATGGCTGCCTTCTAAGCAGGAGAGTGGTGTTGATATCGACCCTAGGTGAGTCACTAAACTACACTAATACGTGTCCATGGGCAAGACTCCTAACACTTTTGCCTGCATCTGTGATACATCTGCTGGTAATTCTAGTACTGCTAGTGTCATCACAGAGGTGTCCATGAGTAAGTGCTGTTACCCTTTTTTGGGGGTAGTTGATGGCCCAGTGGTCAGGGTGCTCAGCCTGCGATCAGAAAGTTATGGGTTTGAATCCAAAAACTGCTAGTGGCACCACTGAGGTACCCTTGAGCAAGATACCACACTCACAGACTGCTGGCTGGGTGCTGTGTTCCTATCTGCACACTTGGTGCATGGATTAAACGCTTTATATTTTAAATACTTTTACAAATTATATTAATGGGATTTCCTATCACAGTCCAAAGGCATGTACATCAGGGGAATTCCAGATGCTAAGTTTATCTATGTGTCTTCCTTGCAACATGGTGACCAGTTCAAGATGTTTCTTCACATTTTGCCATATGAAAACTGGAATTGTCTCCTGGACTCCCACAATCCTAGATAGGATAATTGGTTTTGTAAATGAATCTAACACTATTAATAACGGGCTCATTCTAATACATAAGAATCAGCTTTATTGTCAACGTATGAGTACATACACAAGGAATTTGTTTTTTGTAGCTCTCAATGTACTTAGAATATACTAAACAAGAATATATACACATTTATTCACAGTATGTACCATCGTACATCTGGAGTTAGTATAATTAAGTAAATTAGATTTTTCTGCTGAAGTATTCCATTAGTGAATTACTTGTTCAGCTACATTTCAGTTTGTCCTCTATCTCTCTCTGTATCTCCTCTCTCTCTTTTCCCCTGTAACGCTCCCAGGGGAAGAGTATTGGTGGTAGCAGTGTGTTGGATAGAGGGAGGTTTTTGCAGGGATGCAGTGTGAACGGTGGGAACTCCTGTGGTTTTAAATAGAGGAAATGCCCTGGGCTCAATTACTGTCTCCTAAAATTGGCAAGTTGTGTAATTGAAAGTGACACCAGCAAGCTGTGTGTGTGAGTGTGTGTATGTGTGTGTGTGTGGGTGTGTGAGGGAGTGAGTGAGAGAGAGAGAGTGTGTGTATGTGCTGTTGCTGAGAAAACAGACATCTAGGATATTCTTGCTGAATGCTTCAGGGTATTTTACACAATTTAAAGTACAGACGGAACTGCAAGAATCTCTCCTAATGGCCGTACAGAGAGAGAAACACACGGGAAACTGCACCTAGACGATTGCAGGCATTTGTTATTGTGTGCATTCTTATGTTGGTGTATTGCTGTATATGTATTGCTGTGTATTATCATGTTCCTGGCCAGCTTTGTATCCAAGCGTCTACTATAAATGAACAAGCATGTAAATGTAAAAACATGCAAACAATGCGGAGATTCAATCAGCTCTGTCATATGGCAGGAATGCAGTCTGTTGTTTTACAGAGTTAATCAGCTGATGTCAGTTCACTGATTCTTACAGCTACCACCCCACTGTGTGACAGAGGAGAGGGTGGGCCATCTCATCCCCCTAGACAGAGCAAAGACAGCTGTGTTCTACAAACGTTCTAGATCTCTGTTAGTTCCAACTCATAAAACCACAGAAAAAACACATTTTAAATCTATCATGCCATATTTTTCCATGGCATGATAGGTAGCAAGTGGAGAGTTGCTGGGAAAAATGGGAAAGCTTGAGGATCCGAGCAATTTGATGGCTAGATGAATCAGAGCATCACCAAAATGACAGGTCTTGAGGGGTGTTGCCAGTATGCAGTGTCCAATACCTAACAAAACTGGCCCAAGAAGGACAACTAGTTGCCGGGGAACAGGTTCCTGGAAGCTCAAGTCTCATTGATGCACATAGGAGGTGAATACAAGACCATCTGGTCTGATTCCACAGAAGAGCTATTGTACAAGTTACTGAAAATGTTCAAGCTGGATGTGATGTAAAAATCTTAGATCACACAATGCAAGTTTGTTTTGTTTTGGTTTGCACAGCTACAGACCAATCAGAGTGCCAATGCTGACCCCTCCCCTCTGCCGAATAGGCCTACATGAAGCCTGTGATTTAAAAAAATAGAAAATAACATTTTACATTTTGTTGTCTTATTGAGTCTGAGCCTCAGTGGGTCAGAGCTGTTTTAGCAGCACAAGAAGGAAGTGAGTCATTAATATAAAGAGAACATTAGAACATTAGCTTTGAGAATCCATCCCCTAGTGTTGCCATGGATTCTGAACATACAAAGAAATGTGTAACAACAGTTGCTTTGGTTCAGTGCACTAATACAAATGCTCTGAAATTACATCCACATATTTTGTTAGATTGTTCTAGATTAAATTTCACCTTTAAATATAATTTCCGAACCAAACAACCCACACTTACTGCATGTGTTTGTGCATTATTATAGTTTAAGAAAGAATGACTGCATGTGTGTGTGTGTGTCCATGTCTCTGGTGTGTCTGACAGGCTGTGTGATGAGATAAGTCCAGCATGAGCTAGCCTAAGCTCAGTCACTGGACATCTCTATATCCTCTCTGAGCTGCCCTGTGCCTTCTGAGTCTTATTACAATCCACCAGCCTACACTAGAGCACCGACCAGCATACCAAACACACACGCACACTCAAAAGTTCTGTCACTTCTACCATTTTTTTGCTTTGGCTAATGCAATTGTCCCAATAAAGTTAGCATTAGCATTAGCATTAGTTTTGACTGTAGCTGTGTAGAGATTACGCTGGGCCTTTTGACCTTTACAGCATCTTGGGGGTGGGTTATTGCGCTGGGGAAGGTACAATTCATGTCTGGCCTTTTGCACCCAACAACATATTTATGTCGCTAACGTGTAAAAATGCATGCGGTGTGGGTAGAATTACACATAGCAGGATGCATTGATTTTGTAAACCACTGCAAAGCTCCAATACTTCCATTGTGTTGTGCAATAAAAAATGCTGCATTCACAACAAAAGAAACAATAGCATTGAACATGGTATCTGTTAGCTCAGCAGATTAGAAAATAATACTGACTTCAGGCAGGCACAGCACAATGCTAGCATGCAATAGGGCCTTAATCACACATGTACTTAAACAAAGGGAACGTATCAAGCTGAGAAATGAGGAAGACTATAATTAGGTATTTATGCAGTTCAAACTCTGAACGGTTGCCGAATTGGTAATGAGTGGTTACACAGTAACTCCACAGCACCCTAATAATCATGATATGAACTCGTGCTCCTTTGAGATTAGGGAGCAGGAAAGAAATATCTTGCTAAAGCAGCTATTTATAGTTTAAAAAAAATGAAAGAATAAAATGAACCCTTGTTACAGTATAATACTGTATAATGCCATTGCACTGCCCAGGTGTTTGTGAAGGGCTGGAATCTTGGGTTTCTCACAATTTTCATGGGATCAGAATGTTTACATATTTAAAAAAGGTATATTCTCACCTCACACTCTGTGTAATGGCATTGACTTCCAGATGTGATCAATGTGTGAGCGTCATGCTACACTCATAGGCCTGATAAAGTGTGTGTGTGAGCCGTGCTGTGTAGGCGCACGCTGTCACCATGCCTCGTTTCCACTGCTTCATCAAAAAAAGAGAAAAGAGAGAGAGAGAGAGAGAGAGAGAGAGAGAGAGAGAGAGAGAGAGAGAAGAGGAAAAAAGTATCAGAACCTTTGTCGGCAAAAGACAAGCTTGCACACTCATCACATTTGCTGCCATGCGAATGAAGCTTTTGTTCATGCAATCTGCATTTTGCTTATCCACTGAAAACACTTTCCCCCTCTTTCCTGAGTACGAAATCAGGCGACTAGGGGGTACAGCACGCTACACACTGCTCTTTTGACATGTTACTAGATCCTGAACTTGCTCGTAGCAATATTCAGGTCATGACTGTCAGTGCCATAACTAGGACACTGTGGTTCCCTAAAAAACAAAGGAGACAACCCCCCAAAATTAATGTCATTTGTATGTGTGATTTTAGGGTTGAGCGTGTCTATCGATTTAATTTTATTTTTTAATTTTGTTATATCTGATGAATACAGCTTTTAGAAATGGATTCATTAGTAGAGTGGCCTACATATTTTCTATTTTATTTTCTTCTTTATGATATCTGTGTGGTTTTAAGTGTCAACTATATTCGTGAATTGTTATAAAGACAAATTTTCCTTTTCCTTTTTAAATGATATATATAGTATATGACAGTTTTAATAAGCTGCCCAATATTGGGTCTTATTCAATACATAGTCTGGCCTAAAACACTCATTATAACTTACAACTTATTAATTGTAAATTAATCTGCTGTAGGCTGAATTAGCTGTAAATGTGTTGGTCTTCTTGATATCCCAAAACTAGTGAACTTAGAATAGCCTGTATTTGCAGCTTCATTTTTGTATATGGACTATAGGACTGGGGAGTGAACGGTTTTAAAAGTCATGTTTTACAACATTTACGATGTCTGCTTATTAAATCAAGCTGTTTTATTTAAAAGAAGCAAGGAAAATTCCATTCTCCATGTTGTGGGCCCTTGAATGAAGGTGTGTGTTCTGCCAGTCAGCGATTTTCTAGCAGTGCCCGCTGTCTCTGAGCTCAGCATCTCTCTATTACTGCATTAAATTGAATCCAGAAACACACAAGCTATACTAATTTACATGTTGGCTTGAAATTTACATATAAAATAACAAATCATCCAAATCTAATCGTACAACTTTACCAGCCTCCTTAAAAAACACCAACAGTGCATTTATAAAACAGGTATACATTTGTCCATGATGCTGAATGTTTTATTCCATTACATTTCTCGGAGGAAAGTGTATAATGAGCTTGTGTTTTGTTAGCGCAATCTCTAAAGTTTGGTATGTGCTCTGTCTACACTTCTGGTGGAGTATAGTGTTCAGCTATATTGAATATATTACATGAAAGAAGCAAGCTACATTTTATTGCTATTCACACATGAAAATGCTTCCTAAGAGGTTCTTGACTATTTCTCGACATATCTGCATTAAAATGACATCATAAGAAATCCTAAAAGTTAATAAAGAGAACCTAAAAAACAAATAAAACAAAGATTTTACACTGTCATTTACTTTATTAATAAATATGGTCCAGTATTACACTTCTGTGAGAAGCATCTCAGCATGTTCCTCTGTACAGAACAGCTACAGCTCTGGGATGTTGATCCTGGTCCTTCCACAACATTGGATTTGGATTAAGGTCAGGCTTTTGATTGGTTATTTCAAAACATAAACTGAAACTCCAAAGATACCCTTCAATGAACTGATCATTCTAGAGGTTCACGTAATTTTTCTGCCTACAGAATGTATTATTACATACGTTAGTATAATACTATACTAATTAGTAAAATAATTTCATTAACGTGTTCTACTATAAGGACCTGAATAAAAATCTGATTATTTCACAAACTTCTGAACCCACAGTTACTGCACCAGTTGAAGCTGCAATATAAAAATAAGTCACTGTATCTATTCAAAATTAATTGGTGTAAAATGCAATAGTAGCAACTGAAGGCGTCCAGTAAGCTAAAATTGCCTGCATTAGCCATTAGCCTGCATTAGTCGCATTGCTGGTAGTTACGCCTCTGATGAGGGTAACGCTTAAAGCTGTCCAAACATCTCAGCATGATGTCAATCGCCAGAAATGTTATACTGAGAGTGAGTTTTTAGCTGGGTGTTCTGTTTGCATGCTTGTAAAGACTGTTTTTATTAAGCTAGCATTAATAAGAGTTAGCATTGAGCCCTGGCTGTATTGTGTCAGCCCCACCCCTATTTATAGTCCATGTTCCCTTGGATGTTTAGTGTTAAGAAAGCTACAGCACTGCGAATGAAAACATTCAGCCCAAAGGTACGCATGGAATCATTTTAACCTTTTGAATCAGCCCTTCAATTTAGCAAATTAAGGCTTTCAGCCAAATTAGGCCTGTGAAAATGTATTCACTGGTAATGTGCCAATTCCGTTTAGGGATTAAATTTAATCATCTCCTTCATTCTCAAAGCTAAAAGGGCAATTATTCCATGGTATTTAAAGGGTTGCTGTTCTTTTTAATGCAATGGGTAATTTTGCTATCACTCCCTGTCTGTGTGTGTCAATTGCATGCTAATAGGCCATGATAAAATATACTGTAATTACGTTTTAAAATCGTCACTGTGGCAGCGAGCACTGCGTTATCTGTTTGCAGCCGGTGGCTGACACACCCCTTCCCCTGTTATTATAGAAGGAAGGAGGAGCACAATTAGAATGGGTCAATTGGAGTGTATTGTGAGAGGGATAATTTGGGAAAATAAGTGGGGGTTATCAGAAGCTCTCTGAAAAGGGAAATTACTATAATCCTACAAAATATCTCCTTGTGAATGTGGACTTATACACATATAGGAAGTCAGGAACAGATGATGGAGGTAGGGAAGGATGTGTGTCAAGTTTAGCTTTATGAACATCTAACCTCTTTATCTAACTGTGCTTTAGACTCACACTGAGCTCCCTTATGTTCCCATATCCAATATCTGTATGCCCAGTACAGTCAGATATGTAGCAGCGCGTGTGGTTTGGCCTGCTTACTTTAAGCTTAGCTCAGTTTAACGCTGGATTTCTGTGCACTGCTTTTAAACTAGCTATGTTACAATGGCAGCATAGGCTACCTCAGGACCAGTCAGGATGTGCATCTGAGCAATTATGGACTGATGAAGCAATGGAAGCAATTATGATATATAAATGCTGGCGATATAAAGTACTGACACTATGGGATTGGTAACAGTGCGGCTTTTTATGTTAAAATGCATTATGTTCTATATTTTTGCATCGATAAATAATCTTCTGATTTGTCCCTGTGTTGGACCCTTGTAAGCCATTCTTTTGCAAGGCATTAGTGTGGTGTTGTCTCCATACTTGCATGTTTCTGGCCGTTTACATGCATGTCCTTTATTTGGATATCTGTAAATACATTTCTGCATGTGTATAGCTGATGATAGCTTGCATGCCAATCTAATTTTCTGGAGTGCCATTCTTTTCTTCACACCCTGCTTGATTTTCCCAGTTTATTAGTTGACCAGTCAGTGGCCTAGTGGTTAGGGTTTTTGTGCTGTGATCAGAAAGTTGTGGGTTCAAGTCCCAAGATTGCTAAAGACACCATTGAGGCACCCTTGAACAAGGTACTGCCCCCAAACACCGGGCACTGTGTTCCTGGCTGCCAACTGCTCCACTTAGTGAATGAGTTAAATGCAGAGGAAGAATTTCCCACTGTGTAATATGGTGTGTCCATGTATGACAGAGTGGTCACGTTACCCTGTGGTGTTGGCATAATGACAACTATGTGGAGAAATTGGTAGCAAAAAAAAAGCTAAAAGGTAGGAACATCTCCCATAAAATGTAGCTCTTGAATGTGCTGGTGAAACTGGCCATGATCATTTCTATTTCCCAGAATGTAGCCTCCTGCCAAATTAGCCTGTTTATTAGAATCAAAGGAGGTTTGGCATTTTGACCATGGCACAATGATGTATGCCATGGAGCTGGAGAGAGACCGAATCCTTGTTGGTAGCCCATTCGAAGTTGTTGGATTCATTAGACAATGCACTGATCTTTATTTCTGATCAATTTTGGTCTTATCTCATGAATATGCATGATTTTCTCTGTCATATATGACTCAAGTCCTCAGGTCTCCAATAGGGGGATGGGTCATATTTGCTGACATTTAGAGTTTTACTGTAAATGTAATGGGGACTGAGGACGAGAAATCGTCCTGTATTCTGTGAAACAACGTCTCAGTGGGTCTCTGAGCTTGCCGAGCATTCATTTCTTTATTATCTGCAGGGGTGGTAGGAGGGTAAGGTGAAACAAAATGTGAGATATCATTGGATAAGGTTATTCTTCCACACCTATTGGTGCCCAGTGATGTCATTTAAAAATCGGAAGACATTTTAGAGCACTACATGTGGATAAAAATGTGGATATTTAAAAATGACCCTTCACCAAAACTGAATAATGATCATATCACGATATGCATGTGTGCACCTAAACACACTAAGCGAACTGTCCGAATAAAACTGAGCGGAACCTAAAATAAAAGGGCTGTACAGTAACACACAGAAAAAGTAAACAAAGCATCTCTAACAGAGCTGCTCTAATGAGTGCTGATAGCTAATAAGCGCTGGAGGGGGGGGCAGGGCGATGCTAATCTGGGTCATTGCATATGTAAATGCACAGCTGGGCTTGCTCTCTTCAGCGCCGCAGCCACACAGGTCGGGGTGTCTCAGTGTCATCCAGCATTAACTCTGACGCGCCAGGCACGCGTCCATGACCACCCCGGCATCGCCATCCTCACCCGCGGTGGTGGGAAAATTAACACACACACCAGCGGTGTCAAAGTCGGCCAGAGTCACTGGACCTGTGCCCATGCAGCCACGCTGAGAGAGCGGCCTGGAGGGTGCAGGTTTGATGATCAGGCAGATGTCCTGATTCTTCTCAGCTGGGTGAGAGAGTTGCTTTATCAGGAGTGTAAGTGCTGTGACATGTCTTTATCAGAAATTGTTTTCATAAGTATAGAACATGTTGAGATGATAAGATGAGAAATGTGCATTACTATAACAGCAAAGTGGACAGAACAAGAGAAAAATTACTTTGGTCTTATGGATTTGCATGATTTTCTCTGTCGTTTATGACTTATGCCTCAGGTCTCCAATAGGGGGATGTCCTGATTCTTCTCAAAAATTCTTCTGAAAGTTGCTTTATCAGGGGTGTAAATGCTGTGACATGCCTTTATCAGAATTTTTTTTATCAGTGTAGAACTTTTTAAGATAAGATATGTTAACGTCACCTCTTTTAAGGATTTAGAAGAGGTGCGAATGTAAAAATTAGATACTTTTTCAGAAAGGTACTCTCCCCTGTCTCATCCTAAGAGCTGTATTGTTAAAGTGGAGTAGTTGTAGTTTTGAGTTTGCGTTATGGAGGTATTTTAAAAGCCCATTTCCAACAGTTTTCATGTATTTTATTTTTCCACTTACAATATCCCATGAGTTCCACTTACTATATGTATCTTCCAGAATTAGCCACATTTTGGTTTTGCACAACCATTTCCCAGCTGCTCCTTATCCTTTAGAATTAAAAAGGCTGATTTCTTAGTGTGTACTGTGATAAATTTTAATGTTCAGATCAGCTGCATTATATGTCTCATTATTCATAAAGCAGTAATTGTGGGTCTAGGAATGCTATTTACATACTACATCAGATCAGTGCTGTCACTATCCATTATATTAGTGATCAAGTAATAGAATTATTATTTTGATGGTTTTTCAAGTATAAACAAACACACACACGCACATGAACACGCAATCCATAACACATTCCCTTTAAAATATATTTGAGGAATTCCCACTGGCTTCTGGTATACATCAGTTTCTGATTGAGCACAGTGATTGTCTGTTTAAACTGACGGTGTGATACAAATGTGGCAGAGAGAGGGTAGGTACTATAAACTGCCTCTTTGATGGGTAAATAATAAGCCTGTGGTTCAGGGGTTAAAGGCCTGTGGGCTGTTGTTGAGCTCAGAGCGGCTGAAAATAAAGATGTGTGGTGAGACAAAAGGTGAAAGTGATCTTGGAAGTGTTTTCTTGTTGTTGTTTTTTGTCCCCTGTCCATGTTCTGGTGTTAACTCTACTCGTAGTTTCAAGAGGAGCCTTGAGATTTACCCAGAAAAGTAGATGTGTGGGAGAAAGAGTGTGTGTACACATTGTCAGCTTTGATACACCCCTGTAGAGGGAGGTGGGGGGTGCTGGGGTATGTGGAAAAGAGAGACAGATGGGAGATCTCTCGGTAACTCACCACTGACCTTTTCCTCTGATAACACATTACAACAGTACAACCCCACAGTGCTCTCTCTCTCTCTCCCTCTCTCTCTCTCTCTGTCTCTCTCTCTCACTCTTTCTGTCTCTCCCTGTCTCTCTTTCTCTCTGTCTCTCTCATACACACAGAGAACGATCTGGCATGATTGATGCTGACCTTTGCTTACAACTTCAGTGTCTGTGCTTGTATACGTGTGTGTATATATGTGTGTGTGTGTGTGTGTGTGTGTGACTTGCTCTCGAGCTGAGCTGTGCAGAGTCTGTCTCTCTGCTCTGTCATGTAACTGACACACTGTCATGTCGTGGCGCAGGAGGACGTGGCAGGTTTTGGGGAGTTTTTGTGCTTTAGGAAGTGATTTCCATACAAAATATCAGCCTCTGTCTCACTTGGCGTCGGCGGGTTGGCACGGGGGTTTAGGGGACAGGCCAGTTGGGCTCCGGATGAAAAGGTGACATGCTGAAATACAAGAGGAGCTGTAGAACTGTCTGCGTTTCCCTGTACAGGCAGGAGAGGAGTCGGATCGCAGTAGTGACATAGTGAATGTCTCCAGGAAAGCACTGGGACTTTAAAAATGCCTAAACTGAGACCTGACTAAAAGGCCTACTACTGAAATTATGACACAATAAAAAAAAAAAACATAAAGCATTAAAGGAACATTAGGACCTTTTCTCATCAATATATTTCCAGTCAAATTACAAAATAAATGGTATTGTCATCTCAGATATGCGCATGAATATACACACACACACACACACACACACACACACACACCCATACAC
>JBBKCR010000016.1:5864702-5875867 GCA_037577295.1 Ladigesia roloffi
TCAGTAGTTTTACCCCTTAATCAGACTTAATCTGTGCACTTTTCCACTTAATTTTCCTTTCTTTCCTGGAAATTAAGTAAAAAATTAAGGTTATATTAAGGGGTAAAATTAAGGGGTTTGGTTTCCTAGTGTTTCATATGACTGATCTTTACTACATGCAATATCATACTCCTTACCACCATCTGTGTTATTGGTAAGACACTTATCTATACTATGTATGCTCAGCATTGTGTATTTCATACTGATGTTTTTTTCTGCAAATATTTTTAATGGATTTATTTAAACATTATATTTTAGTTTATTCTTGTCTCTGTGTCACTGTTTGTATGCAGGTGTAACATAAGCAATTCCCTTTAGGATCAAGTTTCTGATTCTGATTCAATTTCTGATTCTGTCATTGTGTTTCAGATTTAGCTTGCATCAAAATGTCCTGGTGGTCCCCGAGTTCTGATTTAAGTATTACTGCCCTTTCCTATAAGATGTTCTGTAAGGAATTGCTCCATAGAACCTTTCTTGGCATCTCTACATTTTAGAGTGTTGAAGTAATATAAAGGTTCTCTATTATAAAAGTGCAATTCCATGACGAAGGAGAGAACCTGACATTGAATTCCTGGTCGTCTTTTGAACTGTATCACCATCTAAATGTTCACCACTCAGTAAACACAGCTCTAATGCAGCAATTTGTTTACAACCGCCCACCCCCAGCCCCCTGGCATGCCTCACAAGGGCCTCACATATGCACACACTTGGGCTGTTTGGCAGCGTGCTAGTCTTGCACCGGAGTGGATGGGATGTGCTGTCAGGTCTTGTCTGGAGGCAGTGTGTGTGTATTCCCCGCCACAGAGACTAAATAAGAGTTTAATTCTGTTAACAGTCTGTTCTCGCCGTGCTTCGCTCCGCCACGGCCCGGGCTCCTGGGCTGACAGGCTGCGCATGCAGGTCCGCTGAGGAGCCAGCGCTGCTGGGAGCTAAATAAAAAATCAATGAGGAGGAGGCTCACTGCTTAGGCCAGAGTTTAGCAGTGTTTTTTGCTTCGCTCTCTCCAGACCAGGGCTGGGGAAACCAGCATTGATTTTCTCTTTCCCCCCATCGCACCCTGGTTCTCTTTCAATAAATATCAGTTGTGGAGAATGTGTGGATGTGGAAGTGTGTGTGTGTGGTTTTTTTATATTTGTTGAGTAAGTGTGGTGGATTTTGCTGATCAAAAAAGACATTAAATATACATACAAAAAAAATTTTTTTTGTTTATCATTGCAGTCCAGTCATAGCATGGATTTCTGATGAATAGCTGTGGAAATAATCTTCTTCCTCTTGTTATTTTTATTATTAATGTCAGGATTCATAGTTTACATTGCCAAGAGCGTCACACTGCGTCCACCGGCTTGTCTTCTGACCATGTGCACAGACGCCTGGCCATCCATAAAATGTAAAAAGCCACCAGTCATCCTTTGCTCCATGGTCCAGCTCTGATGCTTACATGCCCACTCTCAGTGCTCTCCACAGTGGACTGGGTTCAGTCTGACCACAAGCTGAGATGCACTCTGTGTTCTGGAACCGTTCTATCATAGCCAGCTTTAACTTGAGCTTTGGGCACCTATGGCTCTTTTTGCTGGTTAACCAGTTGGACCCCTTTTATTAGGCACTGACCACTGCATACTGGGAATCCCACTGGATACTCTGACCCAGTTGTCTAGCCCTCACATTCACTCTTGCTCATTTTTCCTGCTTCCAGAACATCATCTTCAAGAACTGATTGCTCACTTGCATCCAGATATAACCCACACCGCCACTCCTTGACATGGACCACTGTACTGAGATGAATAATGTTCATCCTTTCACATGTCAGTGGTTTTAATGGCATGGTTGATTGGCTTATACATATAGGGGGGGAAAAAATTCCTTTTTTTTAAGAAAAACATTTTTCTAGGCAATCCATTTATATTGAGCCATTCATCAATGGAATGTACACTATAAGCTTGGAGATATGAGGTTTTGGCATACGTATAAAACATATCAGACATGTACATCACCCACAGGTACTTGTGCTTGTGAGTGTGTGCAGTTCTCAGCTGTGGACTGCTACAGTTTTCTAAGAAGCTTCAGGATCTCATTCCCGTCTCCATGTTCCTCCACGGCTGTAATCTGTGGCTTTTGGTAAGTTGTTTGTGAAAGAGTGCATCATGCCTCGCACAATGTGGCTCGTCGTGCGCATTTTCCATTCTTTCAGTTCCACTCAATGTGCTTATGCTATTCTCTGTACATTCGCTGACAGTGAACGTGCAGCCATGTATTATTTAACCCTCCCCTCAGATCAATAATGCACTGAGGAGCACGGTCCTGGAGAGAAGCAGAAAAGGGGGAGCGCGGGAGCAAGAGCTAGAGAGAGAGGTTAACTATCAGCCGAGCTGTGCATACACCCTTTGAATCCGGCAGGACTGAGTTTCTATGAGCAAAGGCAGAAAATTGCCTTTCTACTCGCAACGGGCCTTATTTCATCATTTCGCCATTTACATACAGTACAACACGCCTCGGCATAAGGCACGGCAGAGCCCAATGAAGAAAGGGAAATGAAAAGGAGCAGGGGGCACAAAGAACAAATGGCACGGCCCCACCCTTGCTTAGATTTAGGGATGAGAGGAGTGGGCCCTTTAAAGCAGCGAGGGGCCTCCCGAAAGGTTAGTGGGCTCCCATCTGTCATCGTGGGGCAGAGACCCCATTCAGTCGCCCCACGTCAGCGAAGGGAGCAGGAATCAGTCAGTAGGGAGACGCACACACATAAATACACACGCAGAGGGTGCAGTTACATTAAAAGAGGGGTTAATACATGCATAGGAAAGTAGCCTATTATCTCTCACTAACTACTCATTGAAATCAGAGTCAGTTTTTCCCCCAAAACACATTCCTATTCATTAGCCTTATAAAGTATGATGGTAAAACAATTAGCTTGTTATCTATTGTTAACAAAGCTTGAATAAGGCTACTGGTTCCTTGCATACATTGCTGTTAGCGAAGTTACAAGGTACACTGTCCTACATCCAAAGCGGAACAGATTATCAAAATATAGCACTGATGTGAACAATAATAAGCCAGGAAATAATACGTTGAGGGGAATGAAGCTCAGAGAACTCTTTGGTAATTTTCTAACAGATACATAATTCTGGATGGCCAAATATTGTTCTCGGTTCACGTTGCAAACCTGACCATGTCGATATTCTCTGCTGAAATCCTCTCCATCCAGGCGCTTTTTCAGTCTCTTATCATCTCAAGGCTTGACTGCAGCATCTGGCCCTTGATTGGTCCTACCATGCAGACCATCAGGTACTTGTAACAGTCTTCACTCCTGTCATTCTACTGACTATGTGCTGACTCTCACTCATTTCCTGCAGCTACCCACGTCATATCTGATACCCTGGTGTCTACCCTAAAGCCAAAACAGACCAGTGCCTAATCAGAGCCTGAACCATACCTAGAGTAGAATTCGGCTTGACCTGCCATCCTTCATGACTTATGGAAGCCAAGCATGAAGACTTTCCTCACTCAAAGTGCTGGAATTAAGTTCCACTGGCTGTGCACTAAAGTCAGTCACTGTCTTTAAGGCCATCTCTTTAAAAAGCATTTAAATCAAAATCAAAACCTTGATTGGTCCCTCAGTAAACTGCTTATACTGGGACTGCACAGATACACAGAAACACGACAACAATATAAAATATAATCGAAGTCAAAATAATACTCTGCCCTGAATATACAAAACTATATACACAAAAGGCTGTGGTCAGTAATAGAGATGCATTTATATAACATAGATATAAATTACTTCTGATAAGCTTTACCTATTAACTTAATTTGGGGATTTGGAGCTGTACTGACCCTATAATGATTCAGATACCGTTCATAGTAGAAATTTAATTAGTGTTATTACACATAATGAGACTAAAATACAAAAACGAGCAGCAATCTAGCAGTTTCTGTATTCCTATTTCTATTTAAACAAAACCAGTTTAGATTAAGAGCTCAGCTTCAGACTTCTGTTCCATTCTGGCTTATTAAGTTTTATTCTGTTCAGATCTGCAGGGTTCTGTTCCACTTTGTTCTGTTCTGTTCTTGTCTATCTCATTCTATTCACCCTTGTTTGGCACAAGGCACTATGAACCACTCTCCTCGCTCTCTTCACCGAGGGGTCTCTACCTGTCAGGTCTGAAATGAAGAAGTTTTGGGGCTGCTTCTGTGATGATCAAAGCGTTAGCTTATAGCTCCTGATAACCTGCTTCGCCACTCAAATTCTCAATTTTCCCAGGCGCAGGAAGTTTCTCCGGAGACGGGGTCTCCGCGGCTCAGGGGAGAGCCAAACCGCCAGAGCTGAGGCGACGTGTTAAAGGCCCGGGTTTAAAGGCCGCCCCCTCTGATATTTTTAGGCCTCGTTTATGAATTTTAGAGCAGTACGAATCTCGCTCCTTTGCTGGCGGATGGTTTGTCGGGCTGTAGTGAACATTCAGCGTTTAACTTTTTCTTTTTGCGTTTGTTCCTTGGTGCTGCTAGCCTTGCTGGCTCGCAATTTGCCGTGCTGTTTCCTTCCGCCTGCAACCGCAGCCTCATTTTACCACAGCGCGCTAATTTTAGCGTGTTAGCATTTTGTTCACGGAAAGCCTTCCTTATAGCAGGTGTATAAGCAGGTGTGATATCACATCAAGCTGTCAGTCTTTATTTTGCTAACGACCCCCAAACACTGCTAAATAATTGAGAGCACTCAAAAAAGACCAGCTGTGTAACAGGAGTGTAAATCTAAATATGTTCGTGCGAGTCGTGTCTACTGGGAGCTTCTTTCCTAAACCATGTTATTAAGCCTGATGGACCTTAACTTAGATTTAAGAACCCAGGCCAAGAGATGCAGCCTTTGAGGAAGAGGAAATGAGAATTTAATGCATAAACTGTCTTTGGCCTATGCATATTCATTATGTACACTGATGATTTTGTCCTGGGGGGAGTATCTTGGCGAAATCAATTTGAGCTTGAATAAATGTTGAAGTGCTGAAATGTCAGTCTTCTCACTAACAAACCCTTGTCGATGCCTCACAGCCCCATGATACCTCACTCGCCTTCGATAAATCTTTAAGAACTGAGGGAGCTGCTGATTCCACCGACAGTTTTGCCACACATCTAATCTATGGATGACGGCTGCCATGTGCACCCGAGGAGGAAGGCATGTGTAAAACATAACCCCCAGACTGGCGGCAGTGATGTGGGGCCCTATAGCTGTGGGACCTGACTTTCAAAACAAATGCAACATGACTGAAAAATGTCTCGTCTGAAGTTCATTGTCAGCCAGAGCGGAATGGAGAAAGGTAGAGTGGAGGAGGGGGAGGAGGAGGAGGGGGAGAAGGAGGAAGAGGAGCTTTAAGAGAGAGGGTAGAACGTGGGGCAAGGGTCATCAATGAGGGCCCGGAAAGAGGCACAGACAGAAAGGAGGGGAAAGGTGCAGCCAGAGAGGAGGGGGCAGTGAGAGGAGGGAAGAAAAGAAATGGAGTGAGGGGCTCGGCCCTGCTTAGAGTGGGGGGCATTCAAATCGAGGGACAGAGAGGTAGGATTGTCTCTGTAGTGTGAAGAGATGTCAGAGAGGGATCAGAGAGAATGAGAGAGGGAGAGGTAGGGAGGGAGGGAGAACGCCAGGCAGCGGAGAATAAGTGTGAACAGGCTCGGCGTCTAGGAAAAGAGAGATGGGTAGAAAACTTCAGGCTTTGATTTGCTCCATCTCTCTACCTGCCATGCACTGCAAAAAAAAAAAAACAACTATATCTCGGCAAGGGAAGTCATCTTACACCTAGAAAAGTATCCAGCATTTCTCCGATTTCTTTGTAGAACCGTTTTTTCTGCTGCCATAGTTATCGTCTACTAGGTCCAATTGGCAGGGCTGGAAACATGAGCAGGTAGCAGTTTCATTAGGAATGTGCATCCATTGCAGAAAAACAAAAAAACATTTTGTAGCCCTAAGGAAAATTTTGTTTTCTCCGCAAATGAAAAACATATATCATTTTACCTGTGGAAAAAATTGGCAACATTTTTTTAATTGTCAATGTTTATTTTCAATTTGTATAATAAGTAGATTTTCTCCTTAGTAATATAGTTTGCCCACTAGGGGGCATTCTAGCAACTAGCTTCATCAGGGTTGGACTGACCATCTAGCCTATTGGCCGTTTTTTCCGGTGGGACCAATAATTTATTTTTATTAATTAATTAGTTAATAATTGACCTAATAAGACTCGTAGATTGGCGGCCCAATTTGACACTCGGCTGACCCAATCAACTTTTTAAACACCACATCTTTTCCCTGTGCATGTGTAATTCATTCGTCAAAAACTTCAGCCCAGGAGTTTACTTCCTGACCTCATGCCCACCTCCCCTTTTGGCTTTGTGCCGGTGTGTTTTATGTTAATGCTAGTTTGTCTTTTTATGTTAATGAATTGCCAGTGAAGTAAGCTAATGATATCTTTAGTATTACCGCTAGGAGAATGACTATTTATAAACATTGTGGACACTGGATAAAACAACAGACATTTAAGTTATTTTATGTCTTTCATGCTGAACTAAATTGTCTTATAGAACGTGGGACGATTAATATTTTTTATCATCATTCATCAACATGAGACAGCAGTTAATTATCATTGGTTGTGGGATGAGCAGTAGGTAACTTTTGGGACATGGTGTTAGAGGCAGCTTTTATGTTGGTATTTGTGAATGATCTACAGGCATGAAAGATATCCACTCTGCCGTTTTCTGGTCCCAGTCCGCCCCGACTGAGATAAAGGAAACCCACACCAGCAGGAGCTCATGAACATGTGGATGCAGTCAGAAATGTTCAAAGACTCATTGTTCATGTGATTTTTGATTAAATTGCTCAATTTTGTTAAAAGGTGATGTATACTAAACCAATGGTTCTCAACATTTTCAACATTAAGGCCCACCTATCTATCATGACATGTTGCCAAGGCACACTTGACCACATTAGATTATATTAAATTGCGGGCCAACGGTCAGTTTCAATTTCAGATTCACGGCCCAGTCAAAAGCCTTCACAGCCCATCAGAGGGCCCTGGACCCTGGTTGAGAATCCTGGTACTAAACAACACCTTTCCAATTCAAACACAATTTTGGGGGAATAATTTCCGTTTTTGCAGCCTTTACCCAAGCCTTTACACGAGCACGTTTTTACAAATATTTCCATCCTCACGCAAACACTAAAAGCGCTGATAAAAGCATGCCACAGCAGCAGGTGGCAATATAAACTTAAACCGTACAGCATTGCTGACCAATCAGAAGCCTTGGCGGGAGACAGTGTCTATTTTGAATATAAAAGCAACCGAAGCTGACGTTGACGTCTATGTCCTTCATATCGGATGGACAGTAACTCTGTGCATGAGTATGAGCATGCCAAAACGTTTAATAAGATTAAGAGAAGTAGTGATTTGTTAACGTTGGGCATTGTAGACAATAATGTTAACACGGTGCATACTGTGACATCGTCTGATTGGCGCGCAGTATGTCGCAAGGCGATCTGTATTTTTAATTCTTCGTTTTTCTTGTCCACATGTAACGCAAAAACGGAGTTTTCAAAAATCCCCACTTTGGCCGGAGTTTTCAAAAACCTCCGTTTTCACTGACCTAAAACTCCGTTTACGTGTGGACGAAAGGCCAAAACGCATAGAAAAACCTCAGTTTTCAAAAAATACCCGTGTACGTGTGGACAAGGCCTAAGACACCTTTTGAAATTGAAGCTGAATATTTTCATAATTTTATTATATCTCTATGTGAGGACCTGCTGTCATTAGCACCGGTTCAGTTGCTAATCTTTAATATCAGAGGAGAGATTATGTTTGACCACAGTTGTTCCACCCGGGACTGTGTACGTACGTGTTCAATGGTTTAGGACCCATAGCAAACTTGCAGGTAAGAATATCTAAAAGTTTGTTACATCCTTTTGATCAGCCAAGCTGGACATCTCTCAGCAAAGTAGCAATCATCTTGTGTTTATCATTTTGTAAAAAGTTGGATAAATGATGTCATATTTATGTTGAGCAGTATTTTCCACCAAAACCATCATTGTGTGGTTTAAGTTCCATAAATTAATTAACAGTGGACCCACCCCTCCCACAAATCCACACACGCCACCCCCTGCTGCCGAAAGGACAGTGAAAGGGGCCCCAGCACAGAATCCTGTCAGCGCACCCCCCCTCCCCTAACCACCCCCATGGAACGATAGATTGAGGGGCCTTTTTCTTGCCCCTGTCCTGTCCTGGTGCCACCCCAAACATGATCACCAATCCATTCGGGATGAATATTTCCTGGCTCTGCCATTGTGTATATTACGTGCTTACCCTTTTGGTTTAAATATATGTATATATAATATAACTATAGTCTTCATAGAATTCTTCCAGGAATCGTATCATGAGAAATATTGCAGAAAATCACTGTGATTAGAGGACTTTAACCAAATTTGTGTTATTAAAACAGTTTATTTAAATTTTATTCTAATTTATTTTTAATTGTCTCAACTCAGTCTACTCAAGGAGGTTCACTGGACTTCCTGTTGCTCATGTAATTTATGCTAGTCCAGTCTATCTGGCTAGCTGACCTATAATTAGTAATAAGAGGCTAGAGGCAGTTTAGCAGGATTTAGAATATAACTTGACAACATGCGCTCAAGGGTAGCCTTGGGGAAAGCCAATACAGAAATGCTTGGTAAGATATCGAAAGATACACCCAGTATGTAAATAACTGGCACCAGGAGCCAATGGGAAAAATGTGATTTAGGTTGTATTGAGCAAAAAAAAAAAAACGAGTTCAGTAGTTTATTTTTACTTGGTTCTCTTTGACTGATTGGGGTAAATGTGGACCTTTAACAAGTTAGGTACACTTTAAAAGTAGACTAGTTGATTTCAACTATTATGTAAACACTCATAATTCATATTTTTTTGTCGTTTTTCATTGATTTTTCTCTCTCTTTTAAAAAAAAAGGTATTTAGACTGGATTTAAGTCTCATTTCTGTGTGGTCTTTACAGAGCAAGTCTCCATCAAGTGTAAATATGGATGTGTGTTGGTGAGTGAGTGTGTTCAGGTGCAGGTTAAGGTGATTCACCCCTATGGCTTCTCTATCCTCCACTCACACAAACACACACATACACACACACACACACATACACACATACACACACAGACACTACAGTGACACTCACAGATCATCGTAATGAGCTGTAGTCACCACAGAAGGTCAGAGGTCAAAGCTATTATACAGCATCTCCCCATTAAAAAGAGTGCAGCGTGGCCAGGGCAGCCATTTCCAACCCTGTCTTCGACCACAATTAGGAACAGATATCACTGCCCTCAAACACTGTAATTAACATAAAAAAGCACAGTCAGTTTCATCCAAACCGCAGGGACACAGCAAAGACAAGATGTGTACATTAATAAGTATATATACTGTACTTTTACTAATTTAAAGTAAATCTACATAAAAAATCTTGGCTATTACCAAGAGCAGCACCAGAACTGAATTATGTGTGGAGCCTCTTTTCTCCCTGCTGTTTTGGGTGCAGTGCAGCTATAAAATGCCACCAAAACAGAGTGATGGCTTCAAGACCTCCTGCGTTAATCGCCATTTCTACTAGGAAAGCAGTTCTACTAGGAAAGCAGTTTCATTTCAATTGCTTTTTAAGGTTTTGTGCCCCTTGGCACGGCATCTGGATCTGTAATCTCCATTTAAAACATGATATTTTACCAAGGTCTACTTTCTATGATCATTCTGGGGAACTGATTTCTCAATAGTGTAAGCCATTAAGCCATTTAGATGTGAAAAATCATGCAGGGTATTGTGTGTGAATGTTCTGTTCTAGAGAAACTTTCATGAAGTGGCTACAAATACCACAAAACAACAAATCTTGCCAGCAATTGCCAGTAGCGGTACATTTACTTAGTAAGGTAAATAAACCAAAAATAGAGGTTAAAACATCAGAACGTTTGCCGAGATTTTTTGTTGTTTTTGTGTGGCTTCTTTCAGTGCATATTAGATGTTTCAGTATTTTTGCCTATTTTGTTTATTTCAAGAAAGCTTACCTTGCTTGGCCTACATTTGTTTCATGCTTTATATAAGCATCTCATATTGTCCAATGCCTGAGACACTGTATTCTGATGGTCCATAGAAGGTTTTGGCCAAAAATATATATTTCTGAATACATTTTTGGAGGATGTTAGGATTTTTTTTCCCTGAAATTCCCAAAAGCTGAAAAGACACATGAGTTTCACAACCATAGTATATAAAAGTCTTCTTAATTAGTAAATAAAAGTCCACTTCAGTACAGGTTCTCTTTCCCCAAAAGTGCATATTTGAATTACATCAGAGTCAGAGGAGTCAACGCATGCCTTGTCAACACGTAATATTGATAATGGAAAAACATTGATAGTGAAAACACATAAGTTTGTTTTAAGACAAAATATTGTGTACTTTAATTTTGTCTCACACGTCAGGCAGTGCTATCAAAAACAGTTTTAATGTGATACCTTTCTGTGAACCTTCTGTGAGACATTATACCTTTCAGACCAATCTGTTTCTATCTTCAGCACCTTGATTGTTTAAGAAAAAATGAAAAAATAATTGGGATTCTCCTTTAACCCTAATTGTGGTATGAGATTTTGTTAACTTATACCCATGTGGAGTTAATGAATGACCCGTGTTTAGAGCTGTAATCCGTCTCAAACTGTCCACACTTCACAAAAGGGAATTCGAATTCTCCATCATTATTATGAACATAAGCCACAGATGTAAGTCACTAGTTATTGTTAGGAATTGGTGCACCTCTGTTTTCAACACAGCCTTCTCACCCAGACGCCGCTCTCGCTTGTCTACTTCAGCCTCCTCCCTGCTAGTGGTTAACTACTAAGAGATGGCCTCTCTTTGCCGCCCATGTGTACAGTGACACGCGATTAACTCCAATTAATCTGACAACTCGTCGCTCCTGGAAGGCTCTGTCATGACCAATATCAGAGAATCCGTCTAATTGTACATAATGCAAGAAAATGTAACAAACACATTCAATTATCGCTGACCTGTTTTCTAATGGCGTCGGCTCCATGTACAGGGTTGGGGGTGGGGGTGGGGGGGTTGAGTGGGGGGGTTATT
>JBBKCR010000016.1:5913451-5928155 GCA_037577295.1 Ladigesia roloffi
GATTATGTAAAGTGTCCTTGAGCACTGGAAAGGCGCTATATAAATAAAAATTATTATTATTATTATTATTATTATTACCTTGTTCAAGGGTAACTAAGAGGTGCTGGGCAATTTTGGGAATCGAATTCATGACCTTCTGATTGCAGGGCAAAAGCCTTAACCACTAGGATACCAGTTTGTGTAATTGTTGTTTGTTAATGATGCCATTAGAGGACAGCAGTGAGTGATGTGTGCATATTTAATGTTTATTAATAATGCTATTAGAGGGAAGTGGTCGGTAAAGCTCGTTTAGTTGATGTTTCTTAATAACACCGTTAGAGGGCAGCAGTGAGTAAAGATGTTTATTCGTGCTCCAGCTGTGTTTAGCTTGAGAGGGTGGGCTACTAACGAACAACACTTAAGAAGTAATAATGCAACCAGCTTGATTTCCTTAGCTTGAATAGAATGAAAAAGGCAATTAAATTATTTAATGGTTATTTAACTAATTACATTTTCACGATATATTAACGGATGATCATATGATGCAATATGGTATCTCTGTTGCTGGTATGATGTAATGATCTATAAGAATCTTCTACAAACCCTTCTTCTGAATCTGTCAGATAACTGATTGTCATGTCCCGTTTTTTCCCGACCTTTCTGTATCCACTAGAATTAAACAGGCTGCTTCTATTACTGTGTCTTTAATGCTGCAAATGAAAGGTTAATTATTTCTGTTACACTTTTAGCTTCAATGGCCATATTGAGGCCACAAAATAATCACCTACTTTGCAGTATTTACATTCTTCATCACACTACGACACACATAATTTGCCAGAAAACGCACAGCTCCTACATCCCCTTCTCTCACACAAATACAAGAAGTTACAAATCGTAGCGTTCTGTCCCACAAAACATAAAAAAACGATCAGCACAGAACATGAGATGCAGCACCTAAATAATTTCTGACAAACATAAAATGTCCATTTCAATTGGAAAATTTCCAACATCCGCACAGCAAATTGCAATAAGAGCAAGAAAAATAACGTACAATACTTGTGTATGCACCATTGAAAAGAGTTCATAGTATGTACATTTTCTTTTCTATTTTACATACCAAAAAAAGACAATTCAACTTTATACAAGAAATGTATACATGTGACTATGTTTGATGAGAGCACATAATGTAATAATTTCTAGTATGGTTAGCCCAGCCTCCAATCAAAAAGCCCTCCTGGGATTTGCAAGAGAGATTTCTCCTGTGTAAGAGTTTTACCCTTTAACATATTCCACCAATGTCATAAATCCATTACATGGGCACAGACAGATGTGTGTAGAGCCAATCAAAATGCAACTTAACTATCTGCCCCTCTACCTATACATTGGTGGAACATCTGAATCAGACACAACAGGCCTTATACCATCAGCATGTGGACGAAATGACTGTAGGCAGAAATTAGTGCATTTGTTCTTTTTTGTGACATCACAGAAACATTCGTTCAAAATGCGTTGCTTTTGTAGATTTATATACTCACATACCTGAGCAGATAAATACATTATAGCCGATTCATACAATAACAACCTAGTATATTAATATATCTCTGTCTAGTAGACCAAGCTGAATCAGGAGATTTAAAATGAGCATGTAGGTCTCCAAGAAAGCGATGACCGACCTATAATCCTTGAATTTTCCAGGCCATCCCTGATATTTAGTTCCTCTGGGCCTCCTCTCATGTTCACTTACATTTTCTATGCATCTTTTCCTCCCTGTGCTCATCTGGAGCTCATATATTGGTTTTGGCTGGACGTCCAACTCTCCGGTGTCAGATGGTAAACGCTGCAGTAGAAGCTCACATCAAGAGACTGGAGCGATTGGATGTGGCAGGTGAAGACACACCACACTGGGGGGAAAAAACAGTATTAGAAAGTGAAACAGGAATCTGTGGGCATATTCTATAGTAGCGATGTGCGCTCAACTTCCTGAACTTTATAGCAAGCGTGCGGCAGATGTTTGTTACTGTTCTGTCAGTGAGAACATTATCTGAGAAGCTGGGACAATTAGGCTCCTATTAGCCATAGCCACACTGCTAGCGTCCCGTGTGTATAATGAGAGGCGCAGCAACAGCATTTTAGCTGAAGTTGACACGCGGAGCAGTGTAATGAGCTTGGCTTGTGCGGGCCTGCACCAGGTGCATGATGAGTGCCTAATAGGGTCCGTTTTCGGCCTGACGGAGAAAGAGGACCTCTGCTCTGCTCAACTGTGTAATTGTCGGGACAAAATTGTCTGGTAATTGGCTCTCCTTCATCAGCAGGCTTTTCTCAGCCTGTACATGCAGGTGACAAGAGCAGAGGACGTTTGGAAAGGTAAGTAAGGCCAATGAATACAGCCTTATGAGCAGGGATGATCAAAGACAGAATGAGGTTAAACCATAGATCCTGGTTACGCTGTATACATTTACCAGGCCACCACACTAATAACCGCTGGAGAAATGTGTCTGGGTTCAGGCAATATATTTTAAAAATTCAACGAGAAACACCCCCAATTTTCTGTCTGCGTCCCTATGATTCTAGTTAGTAGTGACACACTGTACACCACAGTTTGTCTCATTCAATTTGATTAAAAAGCCTATGTCCTACAATTGACCTGTACAGTCTTTATATTAGAATGGGTGTCATTTCAAAGCAGCCTTGGCTAGAGAAGAGGTTTTGGCTTTTTATAGTCTGTCCAGATCCTGGAGGCCTAGCCAATAGGAGAGCTCACTTGTGTAAATCCACAGCAATATAAAGGTAAAATAAATACTGGTTGAACAATTTATTGACACTCTAAACCTTTTGTATTCAACCAAAATTTGACAATGAAATAAGAGAACTTAAACACAATGCGCATGACGATTGTCTTGAAAATAAATAAGTATAGATGTGTATTTCTGGGTTTGCTGGAAGTCATTAAGCCTTCTCTGAAAGAATAGAAGGCCCTGAAGGTTCCTTTCTGGTTCTAACAGAGAGGCGAATGAGAATCAGGTAAATGAACGTTTCAAATGCTTTCAAGTATGTTCTGTTATAAAAAAAAAATTTGTTGCTAAGTTAAAGGAAATTACATTTAAAAGATGCAAAATTATCTTATATGTGTTTTTTGGAAGAGGAGATGAAGAGGTAGAGCGGTTTGAAGTATTATTGGCACACTCAGTTTGACATTTTATTTATTAGTTTCCCTGAAAATCTGAGAGGATTCCTTGAAGTAATTTATTCTTCTGCAGCTGATCCATAAGTATACTGCAGCGGTCATAAATTAGTAAAACATCAAAATACAGAAACATCACAGTTCCTGAAAGCCAGGAGTTATACCAACAATGATTGTTCGTGGTATTGTATGGACTTTCAAGATATACAACATTGTGTAAATGTAATTAAAACTTATTTTCTGGTCCTGTCTTCAGGGCTTTGGTTCCAACAGACATACAGCATTTCCACTGCAACAAAAATTCTCTTGTCACTCAGTATATGTCTGGCCACTTAAAATATTAACTCTAGTTATATCTCTGGCTGGTTTTGTCTATATGAAGCACTGGATGCAGATTTGAAGTTTCTAAACCTTGACGGTTTGCTTTGGTTTGGGTCCCAAATCACAACAGGTGGCTAAAAAACGCTTCATTTTGACAGCACTTCTCAAGAATGTACAAGAAAACAGTTACAAGCTCTCAGGGGTAACTCCACAGGTAGACACACTGAATACAAATGAGAAATGTGTTCTATGTCAAGGTTTCAAAGTCCAGCCTGTACCTCATGTACTGTGTACCAGATGTTCAAACAAAGCCCATTTTTTCTCTTTCAGTTACTCATCTGGTGTAAATAGGGTAACTGCAGTGTCAACCGTCTTTGGCCTATAATGTCCTGGGTAAGTGTTTTGCACTCTTAAACACACTGGGCATAGAATTAAAGCGCTGTTATGGTGTGACTGCCAAGAAGGCCTACCCAATCTCGTACCTGAAAATGCCACAGAGATCAGAAGCCATATGGTGAAACTTTTCAGCAAGATTTCTTTTCTCTTTTACTGGAACAATAACTGTGAACCCATCATTCACACTTCACAGATAATAAACATCTCAGTGAGTCACATTCTCCAGATGCAGGTTCAGACAGGAACAGCTATTCAGTCTGTTCTACTAGTTACAGAAACTAGACAAAAAAATGTTAACCTCCATTACTCACAACAAGGTGTGGAGAGCATTGAGGAGCAGAGACATTTCTAACAATGGGCAGCTTCATGATTACCTAGAGCCGCACCCCATACATTGCCACTATTCCAGATCATCCCTTGGTCAACAAAACTTGCTAATGCCACCAGAAAGGCCTGATATGATACTGTTTAATAGTTGTCATTATAAAGATAATCCACTGGAACGCAAGACAAACTTTTAACAAAGAACACGAATTACAGACATTTTGATTTCCGAATAACTGCTCCATTAACTTTGTATAAAAAATTGTTTAGTCCACAATGCTATTGTTATAAAAACTATTAGCATGAATGACCAATAGCTATAAACAAACGACATGCTAATTGCTGTCTACTAGTTCCCATGCATTGTTAGCAACATTAGCATGTACCCGTGGGTTGATGAACTTAACATATGAATCATGGTGTCTTAATTGACAGTATAAATATGGATTTTACACTTTGAATATGATGGTTTAGAGCAGGACTGCAGCTGTAAGTCTGTAATTAAAGCAGCAGAAGTTTATTTAATCACAGCACAGGAACTTCTGGCCAAGAGTTCAAATCAGAAAATTATGAATCAACAGTGACCTCTACTGGACTTTCCAAGCATGAGCAAGAAAATGGACCAGGCTTCTTTCTTCTTTTTTTCCCTTAACAAACACCGCCGAAGCTTAAATGTGTGTGCATGCATCCAGTGTGCTCTACAAATGTTGAGATTTAAACATAAATAACATATAAACATGATAAACATGATTATAAGAATCTAAATCAGAAAACTTGGAAAAAATTGATCCCAGAGGTAATTTCTAATGCTACTACTGCACACACACAGAGAAAGATGCAAAGAGCAATGTGAAATATAGTATCAGTCAAAATAAAACTCCCCGGCAAATACTCTGAAAATGCTTTGTACTAAATACATTGTGCTTTATATGAGCAAACGCGTGTTAAGTATGATTGTAAATGATTCTCCATTGCCTGTCCTTTTAGCCTGTCCTTTGTGCTACGTCCGAACTGATCGCATTCTCTTTTAACTGTCTTAAACTTTTTTTAAATCAAATTTTTTAATAAATTTTAAATCAGTACATTTTATTTTATTGTGATCATTGTCTTTATGATTGTTTTACCTTTTTTTTCATGTTTTTCATTGTTTTACTTTCTTTTTCATGCTTATTCCTTTTATGTAAAGCACTTTGAATTACCTTTGTGTATGAAATGTGCTATATAAATAAACTTGCCTTGCCTTGCCTTGCCTAGTCTATTGTTGCTACCCTAAGAAACACTAATGGGTCAAGTTTATCTGAAGTGTATTCTTGTTCATGTTTTATGTTTTAAGGTTTGGTTGAGAGATTAGGAATAACTAAAGGTCAGTCATGAATGGGGTGAAACACAGGCAGAATTCCCATAGTCATCCATTACTAACAAAGAAAATGATGAGAATACTATAATAATGTGCAGCAAAAAGCAAAAAGAACTGAGAAATGACAACAAGATAAGAACATAAACCATATGGATAGAAATTTTGGGACACATGTTTTTTCAGCTTCAAATTCAAATTTTATTTGTTTTAGGCTAGGCCATACACATGTGGACACAACTATTCGTATAGTTCCTTTACAAAAAGAAAAACCCACAACAGTCACTGAAATAACTTGAAACGGACAAAAGAAAGAATACTTACCAGTAATTTACTGAAACAAATGAAAATCAGATACTAGGTTTGAATTGTGGTCCAACAGAATTATTCTTAAACAAACTACTGAAACTGGCCTGGACAAAAATGGTGGTACACCAAACTTAATATTTTGTTGTACAATGAGACTTTTGCACATGGTGACAGGTATTTTGGCCCAATCTTTGTGAGCAAACTGCTCCAGCTGTTTTAGGTTTGAAGGGTGTCTTCCCAGACTGCATGTTTCAGCTCCTTCCACAGATGTTCTAATGAATTTATATAAAAGGGCTCATAGAACGCCACTTCTTGGGTCTACTTTGGTATAAACAGCAATGAGTGGTATGTACTAACACAAATGTACCTTGTTCTTTTAGTTAAATTTTAATCTCTTTGGAAGTTGTTCTGAGCTCCTTGGTTACCATTCATGTTATCTGTCCCATCAATTTGTCATCAAATTTTCCTCTTTACATTAAACTTCTAAACAATATGTTCAAATGTTGCCACCGGAACATCAAGTTGCTTCGAGATGGTCTTACAACCTTTACCTTTAACATGCTTATCTATACATTTCTTGAGACAGTTTTCTTCTTTGTGGCCTGTGGTCCATATTCAGTGTGGTACACACCATAGTACCAAACAGCACAGGGACTACTCTACACAAACAGCACAATAACTGCTTTTTGGTAGCTCAAAGACACCTGTGATGCCAATTACAGGATAAACATTAGTTTATCGTGTTCCTCTCGTCAAATTATTCTTTTCTAATGTAAACAATTTTTCCAGGTCAGTTTCATCAATTTGTTTTTTCCAATATTTCTTTTAGACCACAATTCAAACCCAGTGTCTGATTTCCATTTGTTAACTTTCAGTAAATTCTGTATTTTTCCTTTAGTTAGTTTCAAGTTATTTCAGTGTCCATTGTGGGTGTTTCTCCCAGTAAAGGAAGTGTACCAACAATTTTGTCCATGTGTGTACTTGCAGTAAATGACGATATTAATGCTTCAGCAGACCAAAGAACACAACCAGAACATCTCGTCCGATATTAATGCCAGGCTTCATAAAAACTATACAGAATGAATGGGCACAAATTCCCATGGAAACTCCAAAATATTGTGGAAAGCCTTCCAAGAAGAGTGGAAGCTGTTAAAATGACAAAAAAGGGGAAAACTCCATCATCTAATGTTTCAATGCAATGTCTTTAAAGTCCCTGCTGTTGTAATTGTCAAGTGTCTCAGTACTTTTGTCCATGTAGTGTATGTGTACCTGAATTCACAATGAATAATGTGATTTGTAGTGGTCCCTTCTAGTAGAACCCCTTGCACTACTCTCTGTTTAGAGATTTAGCACTTAAAAGTCATGAAGTGATTCCTCAAAAGTCGCTTTGGATAAATGGATCTCTCATGTGTACCTATGTAATGTAACGTTATGTAATGAGGATGACAGATGGGGAACTGCTGACATTTGTTATATTTTGGGGTCAGAACATGTTTATCGTCCTCCCAAACTCATACCATAACTGAAATTTTATTTCCAATTAAAAACTCACACAAACAAAATTAGAACACAGGAGACAGGACTGGGAGAACTGGGAAGACTGGGGGTAAACAGAAAGCCCATGGACTGACTACTGAGGTCCCACACAAACTCAAATAAATACTCTTACTCTAAACACAAGGAACAATTACAAGTGATAATCACATGACCCAAAACACTGGTCAGCTGTGACTACTAAACCCTAAACTAAAACCCCATGAAAATGAACAAATTCAACATAAAATCCCACCTCAAATGTCCCACATACTACAGAGAAGGGCGGCCTCTAGTGGCCGCTCACCTGGGACATTACATTTGTTTTCAAGTTTCATTATGCAGCACATTATCACATACAGAATGTCATCCAGTGTGCTTTACAGAGATGGAAAATCAAATAAGAATGAGTAAAAGTAAAATAAGACATAAATAATAATTCAAATATTGCAAAGATTTAAAAAAGGCAGAAAAAAATAATGCTGTTTTAGCAGCTTTTTAAAGCTAGCCCCAGTCCAGGCAGAAATGGGCAGCTTGTTCAAGCAGCGAGTTGCATACTGACTAAATGCCATTTCCCCATTTTTAGTTTTAGATCTACTTACCACTAACTGGCCAGTTCCTGCACATCTAAGAGACCTACTAGAAATGTATACTTCTCGTACGATCGAGGGACTTGTTTTGAAATCCATTCTGTACTGGGAGCCTGATAAGAGTAATGTGCTCTCTTTCCTTGGTTCTGGTTAGAACTCTGGCAGGAGCATTTTGAATCATTTGGAGCTATCTAATGGAATTTTGGTAATCCTACTTTCTCCAGAACCTCGCTTATGAATGGAAGTTGTATACTGACTAAATGCCATCTCCCCATTTGTAGTTTCATATCTACTTACCACTAACAATTAGTCAAGTCTTGTTTGGAAACGAAGTCTCTAATTTTAGCAGTGTTTTAAGGTGTAAAAATCCTGACAGCTTTGATAAGGTAATCAAAACTACGGTCTCAATCCATGATTACACCAAGGTTTTTTACATGGGTGGATGTCTTGATTGCTCTAGATACAAGGTGAGCACTAAGAATTGAGCTTCCCTCTTTATTACCAAATAGAATAATCTCCAGTTTGTCTTTATTTAACTTTAAAATTTTGACTCAGAAGAAGCATTCATGTCTGTCTAGCAGGATATTATGATCCACAGTGTCATAGGCTGCACTCAGCCCAACAGCACCAGTACAGTTATTCTCCCTGCATGCTTTCAGGCGAAGATCATTTAGTACCTAAACAAGAGCAGTTTCTCTTTTATGATGGTGATGGAAATGTGATTGATATTAAAATAATCGAATTGTGTCAAAGTAATTGCTGATTTAAAACTACTTTCTCCAGAATCTCGCTTATAAAAGGATTAGAAACAGGTCTTTAACATTGCTTTCTGACACTCTCACCTCTGATTATATACAGCACAGAACTTTCTCCACACTGCTTTCAGTTTACTATAAATAATTTTGATCTTGACTGGTACAATAGCATCAAGGACCCTGAGCATTTTGAGTTAATGATTAAGACATTCATATACTACGCTTGGACTCGATATGGTTTCCAAAAAGAGTCTTATCTATGACTCTATCTATGACAAATCTATTGTATTTTCATTACCTCTTTTTGACAGTTCTAGAGCCAATTTGGATGATGGGGCAAATCGAAGCAACAAAGTGTTGGTCTGACAGAGCCACATCTTATGCCTGAAAAGTCTTGTCGCTTAATCAAGTTGTAGGAACAAAAAATAATAACTTGAATTGTAGTTAACCAGTTGGAATCAGAAATGACCTGTAAGAAAGGCAAAGCCCTCTAGATTTTGCTTATTATACCAAAATAAAGTTTTGCATCATTCATTGAGTTGTATCATTTAATTCATACAGAAAGGTCAAATATTGCCTAGACAAAAGTCTTGTCATTTACAAAAACAATGTAGAAAATATACATATTCTTTATTTAGAATACACAAACATGTTACAATAACATCAGAACATAAATTCATAGTGCCTTGGAAAAATAATAACCTGTAATGACCTGTATGAGTTTGGAGGACCACATCCATAGATCTTGGCAATAACTGGAATAACTTTTTATTGAAGTCATCTTGAATGGCAAAGAACGTCTTGCAGGACTCCCAGACTTCATTAACCTACTGCAGAAACTGCAAGAGACATGTTGGAACCTGCATGGACCCAAGATTCACGCAGAAAACAGTCAAGTTTGGTGATGAAAAAATCATGGATTTGGCTTACATCTAGTCACATAATGACATAGGAATGTAAAAAGGCACCTAACTTTATTTCTAATCAATTGAGTGTTACAATAAATTTATCAATTTAATTCCAAGGGCTTTTACATTAATAACTGGGTGCAAAATGAAAGTCAAAAAGTGTCCTGTGGTTAACAGCTTGTTAAATTCCAGACCACCTGTTGAAGAACTTGTTAAAGTCCATAAAAACTGAATTATTAAGCATGTCTGGGGTAAGATAAAGGAGGGGGCTTGGAAGATGAAACCAAAGAATTTCAACGAACTCTGGGAGTCCTGCAAGACTGATTTCTTTGCCATTCCAGAGGATTTCCAGATTAATTCCAGATGAAGTAGGACAGCACTTTGGTGGCCTGTAGATAATTACAAGCATAATTATCAGTAAGTATTGTATGACAGCACCAAGATATTCAGATCAACTAATGATAACTACTTCCATAGGAAGCTGCCAGGCAGAATATGCAATAATGTGCAAGTCATACAAAGGTGCAATTTTAGTCTGCTAATATTTCATATTTGTTTACATACATATATGCATAGTACAGCAACTCACGTTATACTTCTGTACTAATATTTATACTAAATAATAATACTGTACATCTGTATATTGAGAATTTATATTTTAGTTTTTTGTATACTATTACACTGTTTTTCCTAATGTTGCTGCTCTTAGTTTTTGATCTGTCACTCACTGCCAAGCCGTGCCAAACAATTTTCCCACTTGTAAGACTAATAAAGGCCAGGGGAGTTGGGACAGGATCAAGTATTGCTTCGTTGCAACGGCGTGGTAAAAAAATAAATTATCCTTAAGCACTTTCACTCCCGATCTATTTAGATGTTGACTACTTGGTCGGAAGATTTCACCCCACCCCCAAAACAAATTCAATTCGTCAATAAAATACAAGCCTTTTTAATTGCATGGTTTGTACAGCCACCTGTTGAGGCTGAAAGAGTGTGAAAACTTATTGGTTGACTGGTAACCGCCCATTAATAAATACTAACAGAGACGGCAGTTTATCTAGCTAATTAAAAAGTTCAGTGAAACACCCCTTTAGTATTTCCGACTGCTTTCACTTTAATTCATTCCTGCCAGCAATGTCAATGATACGACTGACCGCTGAATGGAATGAAATTAGTTTTTGAATGCCACACCTTACGTTAGCTGCAATAGCACTTGCAAAGAATCGCGTTAGCATAGCCTTGGCAGACCCGTTTGTGATGGTGGAGTCTCCCTCCAAAAGCGTCCTCGGGCCGGGGTTCACCTCAGCTGAGCACCGCTACTCATTCGGCCTTCTCTTGGTCCGGGCCCTGTTTGGTCTGGAACAGAATACTACCTCATTCTGCACACTGACACTGGGGTGTTCCGGTCCTCTTGACTCATCGAAGAACATTAGCGGCTAAAACCTGTTTGTGTGAAGCGCAGGAAAACTGCAGAGCTCCAGTTAGTTTGGTTAACAACGATGGCTAGCCTGTTGGTAGCAATTAGAACTGTGTGATTCATGACTCACCCGGATGAATCACAAGGATCCAATAAATAACTCATGAGTCACGAATCTGAGTTATCCATTGAACCGAATCCATTGAGCGCCAACTACACCCTGTCTAAATGGTAAACTCCGTCACATGAGTACGTCTTATAACCATTAAAACATCAGTTTCTACCACAAAACATAAAAATCTTAATCGCTAACAGACGGATCAGGTGTCCAGTAGCACATACAAGATTCATGAGAGAATCCGGTGGTTAACTTCAACCGAACCTGATCCACTGGCTGGAAGTCCCATTGGACTCTGTCACACTGTTCCTAGCTGGCACCACTATCAGCGCCCTGCCTGTGTCTACCATCAACACCCCCTCACAGCTGAGCTGATTTTTAGCTTTAGAAAGTCAAATCAAATACATGGTATCATCAAGGTCCAGCACAAATCAAAATATCACTTTCAGAAAGCCTAAACTTGGCTTTACAAAGGGCAACGAGTCAAAGCGCTTCTCAGTATCAACACAAAAAGAAGTTAGGTGGGTGCAAGTTTTGCCGTGGCCATCCCAGACCCTGGACCTGAACTCCTTAGAAAACCTGTGGGATGAGCTGAAGAGGAACGTCAACAATCGTGGACTCTGAAGGATTATGCATGGTGGATCCCCGGTCATATGTTCTCAATTCTCATTAAGTTTAAAAGCAATTATGTTTCAGGCGAAAGCTGTCAAGGTAT
The DNA here is from genome assembly GCA_037577295.1 of Ladigesia roloffi. NCBI lineage: Eukaryota > Metazoa > Chordata > Actinopteri > Characiformes > Alestidae > Ladigesia > Ladigesia roloffi. The sequence goes on from JBBKCR010000016.1 coordinate 5,925,349, forward strand.
TAAAAGAATGGATTCCAAAATCAAATACCACACACACAATTTAGAAAATGCCTAATTTCATGATATTTTTCAGCCAGTGTACAATAAAAAGAGTTTAGATTTTGGTAACATTCGGAACGAAAGCCTAAAAGTAATAGGGAATACATTAAAACATTCTTCCTGCTGCGTGCTACTGAGAAATATTGCCACCTGTAAGTTCAAGGAGGAACTGCAAAAAAAAGGAGGAAATACAATCTTCTGTACTGAACAGCAGTAAACTATCGAGAACCGCGTGTCAGTAGACGTGGAATGTTTGATTTGGCGCAGGACAGTAGGGATGGGACGTTACAGGTGATATCCTACAGGACTTTATTGACACAAATATATGAGACCCTTTGTATCAAGCTCTTGATACTCTTTTTGCAGTAACTGAAACGACTGAAAAGCTACCACATCGTAGAGGTAAGATACACAAGCATTCGATTATTAAGCTTTTAAACAATTGAGTCAAAATTGGAGTGTGGTCAGGGGCGGATTGGCCCTGGACTTTATCCTCTGGGAGGGGTAGGTCTGCATCACGGTCGCGGTTCGGTTCGGACGAGAAATACAGGGCGCCGGCCGAGGTTCCGGGGTGGGGGTGAAATGGCAAGCTATTTTAGCATTTTTTCTGTTAGACTGGATATGTTAAAGCCCATTTGTACGTTTAGTTCTTCCTGGTATAACGCTAATGTTGTAAAATTTAGTTTGTACGAGTAAGAAAGTTATTGTAAGTAGGGATGCACTGGGAGTAAAATCTCTCCGTGCCACTGGCATACGCCGCTACATGCGCATGACACTCCACATGTCACCGCTACGTGGGCATGGCACTGGCAGCTGCCACTCCACATCTCATCGCTATGGCTCTCCACGTGTCACCGTTGCGCGTTCTTGGCAGTGGACATGTCATCGGGTCTCATTGCGACTATACACATCTGTATACGGCCCAGGCGTATATAAAACTTGAACGTAAAATTATTCAAAAGGTCTGCATAGATACATAAAGGCTGACAGGAATAAATCCATACATCCATACATGTTAATAGGACAAAAAATACAGCACCGCATGCTTATTAATTATGCCTTGTAAGGCTTAGGGAATTGGTTTTACAAACTGGGTACAAAGATTTGCTCAACACACACACACACACACACACACATTTATAACGAGTCAGGACTAACTGCGGAATGGATAGTTTGTAGTTTGCGATTCACTCTTTTAAGGATATCTCTCATGTGGTAGACGGTCAAACACGGTGTCTTTCCCATCCCGTATTAAAATATGTATTTTATTGTTAAATAAATTTACCATATAAACAGGTCCAGCTAGGATCACATTCGTCAGTCTGATTTGTAAACATTTTCAAACAAAAAAATCCCAAAAACAATTAGCAATCATCTTCCTCATGATTTATGTTGGATAAAATCCCCAAATTAAGTAAGTCCCTCACCAAACCACTGCAGATCAGTTCAGTAGCTGTCATAGTATGTCCATACTTGATATAGAGATATTTTACTGTGGCATTTAGGAATAAATTCAAAATGAAACAGCCCTATCTGCATTTATGTTTTCATTTTTCTCCTGTATGATGTGGGATTAACCCCCCAAATTAATTAAGGCCATGTCCAAACTACTGCAGGCCACTTCAGTACTTACCATACTATGTCTATATTTAATATGGCGATTTTTTACTTTGGGAAAAATAAAAAAATAAAAACAGCCCTATCAATATTCATGTATTAATTTTGGTCATGTTTGATATAGGACTAAATCCCCATATTAGTTAAGGCCAATGCAAACCAATGCAGGTCACGTCAGTAGCTAGCATACCATGTCCATACCTTATATGGAGATTTTTTACTGTGGCATTTAAGATTATTTTAAAATATGTATTCAGCATTATCAGCATGGATTTCTTAACGTTTGACGTAAAATGAAATTTCCAAAGTAGTTTAGGCCATCACCAAACCATCACAGAATACTTCAGTAGCTAGCGCACTATGTCTGTACTGGATTTGGAGATTTAGGAAGAAAGTCAATATAACCACAACCCTGTCAGCGTTTATATATTCATTTTAATGTTTGTTGTAGGATAAGGATTGATCCAATTTCTATCCAGGCTGGTACTGCTGTTCCACTATTTTGGCAGCCATCTGTTTACAGAAAGAGTAAAAGTTTAATATTCTGACAATTTTTACCACTAAAACAACAACTTTAATAACAAAAATTATTCCCCTATTGATTCCACTTGCCTTTATTAAAATTTGTCTGCAGTAAGCGTAGAAGAGTTGCTGCATTTTTTGCATTCCAACCATCAGCACCATGCCTGTTAGAACACATCTTGAAGTCTCCTTTCAAAAATATTATGTTTAAGCATTACACAATAATAACAGAAATAACAATACATTACAGTAACCACTTTTCAGTAACAAAATTTCTTTATTATAAACACACCTAAACCTTTGTCCTGCCTGGACAGAGGCCTGCAGCTCATTTAGACCCATGAGTTGTAAGACACTCCTAACAGTTCAGTTTGGGGCAGGGGTTAAAAAACACTCAAGTCAGAAGTGACTTTGCCAACATCCTGAAACACAGGGGCACCTAATATTCATGTTAAATAGAATCAAATTGTTCGCTGCCACCATCCTTGAATGGAGCACTCTTATTTGATGAACAACAACAACCTGATTTCAGTTTTCAATCTTTAAAATAACAAGTGCAGATTTATTTAATTACTTCTAACTGCCACAGTAAAAAATCTCCACATCTGGTACATAGTGTGCTAGCTACT
>JBBKCR010000016.1:5947890-5970199 GCA_037577295.1 Ladigesia roloffi
CTTGCTGATTTTAAAGAGAAAGCGCAAGCCCCGCGGCGAGCGCAGCGCATGCCGCGTTCGGTCTGAAACCGGCTTAAGGTTCATAGTTCAAAGTACTTGGTCATCAGCAGCTGTGTATACATACACTTTTCTCTATGGCCCGCGGTGTGACCTATAGCAACATTAGAACCACCACTGCTTTTGGAATTCCTATTAGCATATTGTAGGCTCATTGTGACTGTAGGATGTTGTGATTTCTTGTTCTGTAGAAGATGCAGCCCCTCCTCTTCCTCCATGCAGTTCTGCACACTATATCCAGGAAAATGGAGCCCACCCTGGCATTACCCTTACACCAGCTGCCAAGGAAAAGCCTCAGAGAAACGGAACAAAGGGTTCTGAAGAGGGGCGCCCCACTGTGGAGAGCCTACTGAATGAGCTGGAGAGCTCCATACCAACCCCCACGTAAGACACCACCCTCAGTCCCTCCACTGCCATGTGCTTATGAATAAAAAGTTGTACGCTTGAATATTGAATATTTATTTATTCTTGTCTATGCAGACCATCCCCTGCTTGCATCCCAACAGAGGGGCGCTTGGAGCCACCCTCTGAGCAGCAGGGCCGAATGTCGGCAACCTCGGCCACGCGAGAGCTGGATGAGCTTATGGCCTGCTTGTCTGATTTTAAGGTGCAGAGCAATGTGAGTGCATGCGTGTGTGTCCCGTAGACCATGTGACATTTCAAGAATTCTTCAAAGGGTACTGTATATACGGTTAAGAATCTAAATGTCTAAGGATCTGTGTGAAAGGCTATGCCCAGGATACTTTGCTCAAAAGCCCAAGTAGTTCTAAAGTTCCCATTTCTACTTAGTACAGAGTTTTTCCCCACCCTTTCATGCTTCATTCAGGTTTTTAATTTGATTTAACTGTCAGCATGTATTTTCACCTAATCTCAGCTGTTTTATATTTTCTTGACTTTCTCTCTGTTTTAATCTGTTCATCTATTCTTTCTTCCTCTGTCTTCTTCTTGTGTTGTCCTCTAGCCAAGTTCTTTGGGCTCACTGAATTCTGAGCCTCTGTTTGATCAGTCCACAAACTTCTCTACCATTGCAGAAATCCATTCTCCTCCTGCCACAGTTGCCCCTGCTGCAAATTCTCAAACCCCAGGTTTTCCTATTAAACCAGCTAGCTACTCCCCACTTCCTTCCCCACCAGTGGCCTTAGAGCTACACATAGTGGAAGATTCTGGAGAGACAGGCTCCACGTTACTGTCCAGTGGTCCTAAATCTACCCCATCTTCCCTCATCTCATCTCCTTCAGTTTTTGCCCAACCCAGCCCTCTGTACTCTACTAAGGTGAACACAAGCCCTCACGCCGTCATCGATGTTTCTGCATCTGTGCTGAACACTGAGCTGGACTCACTTGTTGTTCTTTCCCAGACCATCACCACCACCACCACCTCCTCCATGTCCATTGTTGGTCCAGGCAGTCGAGATCGTAGTCCCTCTTACAGTTCAGGGAATAAGCCAGCATCGCCTTTGGCTTCTGTTCGTGAGTCTCACAGCCCAACAAGTCTAGTTGCCACAAAGAAGACCCTAGAATTTGTTTATAATGGAGCTTCTAATGGTATTTCTCATGTACCCAGTCCTGAGCCAAAAGCTTCATCTCCTGTTCCCATACCACTCAGTGCATCACCTGCTACAACAGTGTCCGCCCAATATTTTACACCTCCGAAAAGTGTTTCTCCTCTCTCGGTGTCCAAGACATCAAGTCCTAAACCACCATCGGAGCAGTCTGAGTTGACGTCAGTTACTCCAAGACCCCCTGCCCCGACTGGGTTCGGGACTCCCCCTCGGGATTCTTCTCTGGATGATGCTTTGGACAATCTACTGGCCATGAGCTTCACCAAATCTGGGAATGAGGTTCCTCGTGTGGTTCCCAAACCAATCCAGGCAACACGACCTGAAGTTTTTGAGGATGCGATCACAGCAGCAGATCGCAGAGTAATGCATCCTGACACACACACAGAAAGTGAGGCTGGTGATGGGCTTCTTGAGGATCAGTCTGACTGCAGGAGTGACCTACTTGACTGGGCTGACATGGAGCTAAAGCTGTCGTATGATGGAGCAGACGGTTCTATGACCCCAATGACTGAGGCCAGCTGGATGGACGAATCTCTTACCCCATCCTCATGCCCTGGTACCCCGGATGCTCAGATGGACCTGCCCATGTTGCAGCCTGCCAACCCTATGGATAGAATTTCGGCTTCAGGACATGTATGGACGGGGCTTGCAGTGTTGTACTCCGGTTTCACTATGCCACTGTACAATTAAGTGTCATGGCTTGCTACTGAGTTGAAGACTTTGTGTCATAGCGTGTTGGCATGTGAATGCATTGCTTATTGCCGTTTTTGCATCCAGTTCTGCAAATCAGCATTATACAACAATAATCCTGGGTTTGTACTTTTGTATCCTGAATTAAATTGACCTTCACTGTCTCCCAGTTTTTGGCTTCATCATACACATATAAATAATTTTTTTTATTATATTCAGACACAGTGCTTGAAGCTGCTGCCTGGCCTTGTACTTTTTCACAAGCAACAGTGACTAATCTCAGTCAGATTCGTTTTTCTAACCTTCCCCTGCATCTGATTGCACTTCCCACACGCGTGCTGACAGCTGAACGCTGCATGCCCTTTTCCTGGAGCATGTGACATCTGACAGGATCTTTGCCCCTGCTGCCTCAGATCAAGTCTGTGATTAGAAGAACCAAGGAAACCACCAATGTTCACCCCATGTACCGGGATGGCCTTATCCGCAGGAAGATGGGCCCACTCATCTTCCACAAGAGCAGCTCCCAGGATCGTCTCATTGAGGAGCTTCAAGGCAAGCTGGGAATTGCTCGCAAGGAGCGGCCCAAAAAACAGCCGGACGACTGGCTGACTGAGGGAGTAATTGTAATGTCGAATCCCAAGCGCTCGCGGGAGGACCACAACAGGGAGGTTGACAAGGTAGATGAGTGAAAAGAAGGTCATGTTTTTTGAGGATATACACACTTTCCTTCCTTTGTATTCCCTTTCACCTCTATTAATGTACCACTGCTTTTTTTGATAATTTGTTGATTTTCTCATTTCCTTCCCTTCCTCCTGTCTTCTCTTTTTCTTCCTGTTGTCTCTTCAGATTATCATTCCCCCTGAATCTCCTCTCCCACAGAGGAAGGTGATCGCACCTCCTCAGTCCCCCCCAGCACCAATTCGTCCACCTGTGGTCAAAGCAGCTCCAGTTCCACCTCCCCCTCCTCCAGCTCCCTCTCCACCTCCCAGAGAACCCACACCACCTCCCCAACCTCCTGTACAAACTCCAGCCCCAGTTAAGCCCCCCACACCTGAGCCTGTACAGCCTCCCACACCAGTCTCTAAACCCACGCCCCCTCCCGCTCAGCCTCCCCCGCCTGTCCCCGTTGTTCCACCCAAAGTGCTGGTGTCAGTGGGCTGCCAGACGGAGTATGACCCTCTCTTCCCTCCGATGCAGGTGCAGGCATGGAGTTCCCGCTGTTCTGTTCTAATGAAAGCAGACATCAGCTTCTCTCTGGTTTTGATGAGCCATGAGTTGATAAATACTTGGTAGATTTCCGTTTGTGTTTTCAGACAGTCAGACGTAGAACTCGCGCGTGTGCTTCCCAAAACAAGTTCTTAGTACAGTCAAATCATGAATCGTAGATTGGCTCAGTACAAAACGTATGCCTTAGGAATTTTAAAGGATTATAATGCAGATATACTGCAGGGCCTGTACCAATACCTGAATAAGGTTACATTTTTTAGCATGTAATTCTATTGCATGCTCCAGTGTGTGTTTAGAATTGCGCTTTTTTTCTCTCCCAATCTAACTGATTTCTTCGCACTCTTTAGATCATGGCCCAGGGTAAGGCCCCTCACACCCAGGTTAACAAACTGGACAATATGCTGGGCAGCCTGCAGTCTGACCTGCACAAGCTGGGGGTGCAGACTGTGGCCAAGGGAGTGTGTGGGGCTTGTTGCAAACCCATAGTTGGACAGGTAAGTCATTTATATCCTGCGGTCTTCTTAAGGTATTATTATACTGAGTGCTGCTGTGTGTCAGGGGGCAGTAACTAACACTGAGTCAAATCTAGCCAGGTAATATATTTCACATTTTTAAACTAAACCATGAAAGGTTCTCTAAAGCAGCGGCCCCCAACATGTTTTGTGTCATGGACCAGTCATGCAAAACAATATATTCGTGGACCTGAATTTTTCCAACTAAAACTATATATTTGTATTGTGTCTTTCTGTACCAGTACCAAATGACTCCTGGGCAGATATTCTGCTCTAAAGGTAATGTGGTGTGGATTGTTTTTTTTTTTTGTACACCAAATTTTAAAAACACAAGCAACAATGGAGAAGGCAGGTTCTGATATACCCTATACTACATTCAGATTTATGGCACAGACAGCAGTTCTGGCAAACTGTGTTTTTTTGTAAATTTTTATAAGAAATGGTGTCCATCTAACTTGATCGAAGACGTGAGTCATGATCACTACTGACGACCGCTTTGACCCGAGCTGTGCTGTAATGGAGTACATAAATTATAGTATGAGCCAATGACTTAAATGTCTTTTTTGCTCACACAGGTGGTAACAGCCATGGGCCGCACATGGCACCCGGAGCATTTCGTATGCACGCACTGCCAGGAGGAGATCGGTTCTAGAAACTTCTTTGAGCGTGACGGGCAGCCATACTGTGAGAAGGACTACCATCACCTGTTCTCTCCACGCTGCTACTACTGCAATGGCCCCATTCTGGATGTGAGAACACGAACACACTTGAAAGTCATCATGATTACATTATTAGTTTTTTTTATTTCCTTAAACTACGTTATTGTTTTACTTCTTACCATTTCCTTCCATTGCTAAAAATATATAATCACATCTTCCTGTTATGAATCATAAATAACGTATTTCAGTGCTCAATATTGACACCTTGAATACTGAAGTACTGGTGCAAGTCTCTCATAGAACCCTACCCACTTATAGTCTAATGGTGTAACTCCATAATCCTTTCATTCACTGCCCGCATCCCGCTGATAGAGAAGTGTCCTTCAATTACTTGTAATTAACTTATTCCCAGTTTGCCTAATGGAGTAGAATGTAAACACACTGCTGAATTGTTTGTTTCTCCTCTCAACAGAAAGTAGTGACCGCCCTGGATAGGACATGGCATCCTGAACACTTCTTCTGTGCTCAGTGTGGGGCTTTCTTTGGCCCCGAGGGTGAGTTCTTATAGCTGGTTCCTTGCATCCTTCATGTAGAACTATGTTTAGCTGACAGCTGCCTTGTGTTCTATATGTGTGTTCGTCTGTGTGCCAGGTTTTCATGAGAAAGACGGGAAGGCATACTGTCGTAAAGATTACTTTGACCTGTTTGCTCCCAAGTGTGGGGGTTGTGCCCGCGCCATCCTGGAGAATTACATTTCTGCATTGAACAGCCTCTGGCACCCTGAGTGTTTTGTCTGCAGGGTATGTGTGTGTTTGTATGAACAATTGTATGATATCAGCTATCAAAGTGTAATATTTTAAGTATATAATTCATAACCAACAACCGCCACAATGTGTGGGCTGAGTGAACACATGAGACACATTCGTTTTGTTTCTGTAAGCCACACAGAGTGAGTCATGCATTAATATGTAGAGATGAGGCCATGTGTTGATGTATTGTTAATGTCGAATTTTATTTTTATCATTTTCATAAAGCATGTTTGAGCAATCTGTGCCTGGATCCGAAAAATAATCCTACTTTTGCTTAAATTACTTGCACAGGATTGAGTGCATTGTCATACTGATGGTTCTATAATTTATAATTTTGTCTTTATTTATACATTTTTTAGTTACTAATCACAGCCATAAATATTACAGCCTTTTACCAGGCACTAAAATTGCTCTGTCCCTATTAAAAATTGACTATTGAGGACTAACTCATACAGTGTAAACAATGCTCTTGTATAATTAATACAGTGTATTAATACAGTGATGGAAGTTTCACATCCTAGATTATATCTTTTTTTGTGTCTGTGCTGCAGGAGTGTTTCACGCCCTTCGTGAACGGCAGTTTTTTCGAGCATGATGGCCAGCCGTACTGTGAGGTGCACTACCATGAGCGGCGCGGCTCGCTCTGCTCCGGCTGCCAGAAGCCAATCACAGGCCGCTGCATTACCGCCATGGGCAAGAAGTTCCACCCCGAGCATTTCGTCTGTGCCTTTTGCCTCAAGCAGCTCAACAAGGGCACCTTCAAGGAGCAGAACGACAAACCTTACTGCCATGGGTGCTTCGTCAAACTCTTCAGCTAGACTGATTCAAGTGTGTGTGCAGGCATGTGAGTAGTGTATGTCAGCTTGTGTGTGGGTGTTAGTGTGTGTGTGAGTGTTAGTATGTGTTTGTGTGTGTGTGTGTGTGTGTGTGTGTGTTGGATAAGCAGGAAAGGATTGGGTGTTTGTCAGGTAGTGGTCAGATGCTTAACCAAGGTGTGTGTGTGAGCGTGTGTGTGTGAGTGTGAAGGAAATTGCTGGCCAGAGAGTTTCAAAGGCCTTGTGTAGGAGGAAGAGAGGAAAAGAGTTTGGCTAATAGATATTAGCTTTTATGGTAATGTGTGGACAAAAACTATTCTGCTCACTGGTTGAGTTTGAACGAATCAGTTTTAAGAATGTGGCTTTGGATTGGTGTGTATCAGTTGACCTGCGAAAGACTTTTAAAGAGGGATTTCACCGTTATTTTCAATTCTGCTTAATTCCATGTTGACGTGTAAACAAAGTCATTTGAAGTGGTTTGACGTGAAATGGGTTACTAGTATTGAAACCTAATGATTCGGTTTCCTTTGTATTGCCGGTGATGGGAACCCACGGCCTCAGTGTAAATGTGCTTTAAGGGGTCTCAATGTAAATGTTCTTTACAGTGGTGATGATGGGAACCAGGCGTCTCAGTAACGCAAGCATTTCACAACAAACCTCTCCGAATAGGTCTGTTTATGTGTAAACCACATAATTATGTAGAGTTGTTGAAAAATCTGTGAGATTCTCTCCTCTGTGGAGTGAAATAGAAGGCGAAGCAAGTGCCTCAGTGGCAAAATGTGATCACTGTTTGCAACGATTGGACGAGTCGATCGTTGCGCCAACAGAAATATAACCGATTTATATTACAGTGCTCAGTGCCTTGTTTTCTATTAAAATGATCGTAACACAAGAAATATGCCAAAAATAATAATTTAGCTAAAGATTATGTACGTTTCTATAGAGACCGATGTTCTATGTTTGCCAACGATCACCAGCCCATTTCAAAACACCACGTTGGCCTACGTGTGGTGGACAGAAATGTCCTAATTCGCCTTATGGCCATAGTGGCTCATATTGTGACCGCGGTTGGAAGTGAATCAAGCAAACCCCTGTAGGTGTGGAGTTAGTCCTACTGTTTATCGGAGAGAAGTCGAGGTTGTTAACCTTCACAATCAGGGGAGTGTACGCATTATTGAGCTTTTTACCTTAACGCGTTTGGCCATGTTAGCAGTGAAATCGCCAAATAACATCTCAGCAGAATGTTCTGTTTTACTGTATTCAGGTGACATGGCCATGTTCTTACTCTTAACCTTTCGATAACCACTGATCCTCCTCGAGCCAGTCGGAGATGTGATGCTCTATTGCGGCTGTGCCAATGTGCAATGTATCGCCCTTCAACACAGCATATGATTGGTTTAAAGAATCTAATCTCAGAGACAATTCTAGGCAATATTGTTAACTGCTGTATTGTTTTATGATATTCTAATGGTTTTTTTTTTTCCTCTTTATTTTTTCCCTTTTTGCATGAAAGTCTTAAGTGCCACTCCGGCATTTTAAAGAACTAGTCTTGAGTATTGAGACGGTAATGGAATGGAATGGAATGGAATGTAACCCCACTTTAAAGTCCCAGAATCAGTATATAAAGGAGCTGACTGCTTGTCAAGGTTCGGTGCTCCTGTATGGAGTGATGTATTGCATCAGTAAGACCGCATGAAAGAATTTACCAACAGCTCGTGATCTTTAATTAGTAATTATCCATTACTTTGTCCTTTCATCTTTTTTTTTTGTCACTGGTATGAGTATGCTACTCAAAAATAAGGCCTTTTTTCTTTCTTCTGTAGTGAATAAGTCACCTTTGGTTGTGATGCTGTGATAATTCTGAGATCTATAGCTTTGTGCCAAAAGGATCCCACAGTCTAGAAGGAGGATACTGGCTAAGTGACTTCACATCTGCCTCAGATCACATTTATGACACTGGTTTTTATATTTTCCCCCTATTTTTCTTCATACTGGGTGTTCTGTCATGAAGAGGGCTTCGGTTTTTCTCTTCTCTCTGTTTAATTTATACTGTTACAGTCTATTTTAGTGGGCCTTCATATACTCTTTATTTACCCAATGTGAACATTCGCTATGTGTTTTGTTTTTTGTTTTCCATAACACTGTCACATTTTCTTCTGTGAGTCATGGTAACTGAATGAATTCATGCCATTATATATCAATAAAATGCTTTGGTGTTTTCATGCACTTTTTATTAGTAGCCTGTCGTACTTTCTGCACTTCTGATCAAGTGCAGTGAGATGCACATAATGTGTCTTTATGGTGAAATTCCAGGGTGCTGAGATGAACTGGGTTAGATCAGATTAGCTAGTTCAGATTCACCAAGGATTAAATGTGAGTAATTATCAATGAGAAATGAAAACTTATAATTATTGGTGTAACAATTACAGTCTGCAAATACCTGATAATCCGACTCGGCAGCTGCACATCAGATACTGAGTTTGTGTCAGGACTTGCCTAGAAATATTTATTACTGGTAACATGGAAGTCAGAGGAAGTTCTTGCAGGGGACTCCATTCCGTCCTGTTATTTTAGAAGTCTCTGGCACCCTCTGGCGTTTAACAGTGAAGGTGTTGGTTTAGTGGAAGGAACATTTAGGGCCTCAAAACCAGCTTTTCTTCAAGGTTCACACACCTTGGTCTCATTAAAGGGGAATTCCACTCATTACATTTTCCAAATTTCCATGACCCTGAGATATAAAAGTTATTCAGATCTGAGAAACTTTTTTCTTTTCCTTTATTTTGGTTGTAATTTGTTCAGGGGACGTGATGTCTAAAAGCAACTTAGAGAATTTATTTACATTAACGGCAATTATCAGACGCTTATAAACAGAGTTTGAAATGAAAAAGTATTATGGGAGCATTATTAAAGTGAATGTGGTCATTCTGTCATATGTGAACACACCACCGCATGAAATTCTTCCTCTGCGTTTAAACCCATTCATCACATGAAACAGCAGTCAGCCAGGGAGCAGTGTGTGGGGATGGTCCCACAGGGGTGCTTAGCGCTCTTTGGGTTAAAACCCATAACTTCCTGATCACAGAGAACACCCTAACCACTAGTCTACCTGCTGCCTTGGGGGCAGATTTGAAGGCATATAGAGGGATTACACAATTAAAATAGGCAAATTTGCAGTTTTTCACTATTCGCAGGTGGTCTTGGAGTGACCTCTGCGAGTTATCTGCATAAAACAGCCCCTGGGTTTATGCGGAGGACCTAACTGATTTTACGCGGAAATCATCCAAATATTGTCCCCGCTTTGTTTTGTTTTTTTGCCTTTGTCATGGCAGTATGTTTGGGTTTTTTAAAGCATTTTACTTCTAAATTATTATTGTGTAACAAAGAAACGAACAATAATATACTTTTTCCATTTGTAAACTTTGAACAGGAAGATGACGTAATTTGGGTCTTTATGTATTAATCAAACTACTACACGTCTGCTTACTAGTGATTGAGAATTAAAATGCTATACTACATGATATTTGTAATATCTTGTCGCAATTCTGTGACTTCTGTGCTTAGAGAGTCAAGTACATACATAATATTACATGCATGACAAAATGTGTTAATAATAGGAACTGCCCATCGCACAGCACCGAATAACCATTTTTACTATGTCTTTGGATCCCTGTTATCTCTTTTAAACTACTAAAACTCACTTCCGCCGTCCAAAAGAGGCGCGGAAAAAGTGACGTCACATGCAGAACATCATCAAACCTTAATTTCCGGCGTCCAGTATGACGAGGTCACGTGGTCATGGTCACACCTCTGCAGAACATCAATACATTCAGCCGATATAAATCAGTGGTGGGGGTGGCGGCCACATCCAGACGCCTTTCGGACCGTTCCGTTGAGACTGCTCTTTTTATTTTATTGATCTATTTTGCATTTCTATTTTAGCGTGTTTCGAGAATTCCATATTTTTTATGTAAAGCCACTTATTGTTTATATTGTTTGCACAGTCAAAATACATACCTTTCACTGTGACGAATAAAGAATCTTGAATCTAGAGTTATTGGCTACAGCATTCCTGTTCTCGGGTTTTCATTTTGTTCATCTCAGCCTAAACATGCCACCCACATGCCCTGCACCTCCTGGCAATGCACCTAAGCACAAGAGAAGGTGTAAGACACTTGAGAAGGTTTTGGTCCTGTATATGCTCTGGGAACAAAAACGTTACGCCAAAGTAGCGCCATTGTGGCGTCAATGACAGCACCAGATGGGGTAGGTGGGATGAGATGGTGAGCAAGTGAGAGGTGAGTGTTAAATGTTACAGAAAAAAATCATTAATTTTAAGAGGCTGTTGAGGTCAGTCGATGTCTGGTGTCTGCTTTGATCAGCGGGTTGCTGCCGATAAAGAGTAAACTTTTTTAACTGTAACAAATCGTTGGTGATTACCTCTACATTTTACTGTAGTATTTATTACTAAAAATAATTACATTATTACTCTATTTACTATATATCACCAAAGTAAATGGCAGCACATACCAAAGAAAACTTGCTTGCATTAATTAATTGTGGGAGACAGGATACAGTCTTTCATTTACATTTCCATAAAGGGTAATGTATTGAACTGAGTTTAAATTTAAATTAAAAAGTTTTGGCTTTAGTCATTTGTTTTTAGGACTGGACAATTTTTTTGCGAATGATCCAGCTGGGTGCCAGACAGACATTTCTTTTCCAGAAAGCACAGACTGGCAGTCCGCCCCTGACTCATCTTGAATGTTTGTTCTTCTTAAAGCTCAGTAGTTTTATTACTGTTAATTAAAATAAAAGAGTCTGTTAAGCTCATTCGCCACCCAGTGTCTGTTTCAACCAGGAGTCTCTATAATGCAGTACTCTTCCTGGATCATATAATAATATGAGACTGATGAACAGTAAATGATTGAACTGTAAAGATTAATGGTGATTACTCCTACATTTTACTGTATTTACCTGTTTGTACCCTACAGTACAGTCTGTGTGTCTTTGCCTTTATATTTTCGATAAGTGTAATTAATTAAACTTTGCGACTTGACATTTTTTCCGACGAAATTTTAATTATTAAAATATACCAATAACAATGTTCAAATTCATGGTTGACGCTGCAAATGTGGGCGTGGCTACGTGCATCGCAGATTTGGAAGTCAGCAGTGAGTTGTTGAGGATCACGAAATTTTTAACAATTATCAATTTTTATTGCCTGTCCTTAACGACAAAATTTAGTCAGACGAGTAAAGAACTGTGTGTAAATATATATATATTTTTTTCAGATTCCACCAATAAACCCAAAATGGTAAGTTTATGCTTCTGTTCAACTAATGACATGCTAACCGCTAACTGTCCTTTTAATATGTCAGCCGTGGGGACAGGTCAACAAATGCCTTTTTTGTCAAGTGAATAATATTCAGATTTCACTTCTAACTTGTTAACAGTGTGTGTGGTAGGGCATGTTTCCTGGTGTTTTTTTTTATTTGATTTTATATTTTACTTGCTTCTGTGTTTCCAGGAGTTGACCGTTATTTTCTATTTAAATTTGCATTATTCAAATTGGCCAATAACAATGATCAGAATAATGTTTGATGGCCCCTCTAAATGCAGTGAAAAAGTATTTTGAAGAAGTTTGTAGTGAGCCATCACATTTTCACAATTATCAGTTTAATTACCCATCCATGACGAGAAATTAGTCAGAAGTGTATGTAAATATCGCATTTCAGATTATGCCAAAAATTTAAGCAAAACGGCAAATTAATTCTGTTTGGCTAACGCCGTGGCAACAACTAACTATCCGTTTATAAGGTCAGTCAGGGAGGAAAACTAAAAGATATTGCGGTGTGCTGATATTTTTGCCAACCGGTTGTTTCTTCCACACAGCGCGAGTGTATTTCTCTCCATGTGGGCCAGGCGGGCGTGCAGATCGGGAACGCCTGCTGGGAACTCTACTGTCTGGAGCACGGAATCCAGCCTGACGGACAGATGCCGAGCGACAAGACCATCCGAGGGGGAGATGACTCCTTCAACACGTTCTTCAGTGAAACCAGCGCAGGGAAGCACGTGCCGAGAGCCGTCTTCGTAGATCTTGAACCAACTGTCGTGGGTGAGAATTTCAAAATGATATAAGGCTTTCAAGAACTAATCACACAACACTCTCAAACACATCCAATTACTTCTCTTCCCAATGAAAATACAGACGTGCACAAACTTTTAGTATGTCCCTTAAAGAACATCAAAATTTGGTTCCTGATTGCTCAGCGTGTTGCATGTAAGACTGACAATGATAATTTTTCACTATATTTTTATTTTAAGTCAGTGTGTGATAACAGCCCTTCCTACCTGGCTGATTTTTTTGTATATATAATCATCATTGTCATTGAGTCCTGCATTTTCCCTGAGAATGGCTTGTTATCAGAGACCTGGGTGTTTTTTCTCCACCTTAAGATGAGGTTCGCACTGGAACCTACAGGCAGCTCTTTCACCCTGAGCAGCTCATTACTGGGAAGGAAGATGCTGCCAACAACTATGCGAGAGGCCATTACACCATTGGCAAAGAAATCATTGACTTGGTCCTTGATCGTGTTCGTAAACTGGTAAGATTCATTTTGATCGTTGTTTTATCCATTGCAATATTTTTTTTTTTACTGGTTTGTTTGTTTTTTTTTTGGTTTTGGATTTTTTTTTAGGCTGACCATTGTACTGGACTTCAGGGGTTCCTCATCTTTCACAGCTTTGGCGGGGGCACAGGATCAGGCTTTGCCTCTCTTTTGATGGAAAGATTGTCTGTAGATTACGGCAAGAAATCCAAACTTGAGTTTGCCATTTACCCTGCACCTCAGGTAATTTACAGTCACAGTAGACACAGTAGACTGATTCATGATTGTTTAACATAGTTACTCAAATTAAAAAATATTCTAAAATTTGCTATGCATTTTCATAAGTGTTAAAACTTTCTTTATCCTATTGAAAATATTTAAATAATATGTGATATTTAAGACTTTTTTTGCCAATTACATTGATCAGCGATAACATTAAAACCACCTGCTTAAAGCGCCGGTGTTTTTTTTTTTGTTGTTTAAATTCTGGATTTACATCAATATTTCAAAAGTTTGTAGTTTAAAAGGGGTTAAAGATAGCGACTTATTGTAAATTAGAAAAATGTTGGGCATGACCTGGGGTATAAATATTGGGTATGACCTGGGGTATAAATATTCCCATCTAATTTGCATATTATGGCACCATGAATTTGCAGACATCTTACATTTCATTATATTCAGGAAACAGCTAATATTAAACTGATATTTGGAAATGATTTTCTTTCTTTTTATCGTTTTGTCTTTTTATCCTCATTCATAATGATCAGGAAAGAGGAAACCAACAATAAAACAGAGGAAAGTCATTATGACTAAAACTGAGTGTAGTTACAAATATCATGTAATGTAGCATTTGTATTCCTGACCACTAGTTGACAGACATGTAGTACTTTGATTCAAGACGAAAATTTCGAGCAGAGAGAGAGTGCACTTCTGTTCTCAATGTGCGAGTAAGCATGTGGGATTTAGGAAAAAAGAAAGTTGTCCATTAATGATGTCCTGCAAATTATATTCGCCAATTCTAGATCTGAAGGGGAAGATTTGCCTTTTGTACCGGGAGACACGCAAGAAAGTCGTGCTCCAAGCTGACGGCGCCGTAACTCCCTTCTCACATGTTGAACAGGGCTGCTTGTGGTGCTGGGACTCGAAGCTCACATACACCCTCCTCTTTATTAGCCATTTGGCGTTCCCCCCCACCCCCCCACAAATCACACACGCTTACTCGCACACTGAGAACAGAAGGGCACCCTTTCGGACACAAGGCTCGTTTCAGTAGCTTTTGACTCAAAACTTTGAATAGGATGATGGCCAAATTTTTGTCTTAAATCAAAGTACTACATGTCTGCTAACTAGTTTTGGGGAATACAAAGGCTACATTACATGGGATTTGTAACTACAGTCTGTTTAAGTCATGATGACTTCTTGTCGCAATCCTGCGGCTTTGGCGCTTAAAGGGTTAATATTGTTTATCTCGTACCAGCAACTCGTACTACCAAAATAGCTCTGACCAATCATGGTATGGACTCCAAATCACCTGTGCTTTGGTGAGCACCAAAACATTAGGGAGCACGGCGCTGTTTGGTCTGGCCACGTTCTGGCAGCGCACCATCAATGTCTCCAGCAGATTTTTCTTCAGCAGACCTTCTGTGGGATCAGACCAGACAGACTATTCTTTGTGACCTACATGCATCAATAAGTAGGTTCTGACCATTGATTACCAGGAACCCTCCACAAGACTGGCCATGTTGATACTTTACTAATATACCCAACGCACTTTCACAGGTGCCACTGTAACAAGATTCATCCATCAGTGATTTTTATGTTATGGCTTATTGTCTGTATCTGCTCCATTCATCCTTCAGGTTTCTACAGCAGTAGTTGAACCCTACAATTCCATCCTGGCTACCCACACCACCCTTGAGCACTCTGACTGTGCTTTCATGGTGGATAACGAGGCCATCTATGATATCTGCCGCCGTAACTTGGACATCGAGCGTCCCACATACACCAACCTCAACAGGCTCGTCGGTCAGATAGTTTCTTCAATCACAGCCTCTCTCCGCTTTGATGGTGCCCTTAATGTTGACCTGACAGAGTTTCAGACCAACCTGGTGCCTTATCCACGCATCCACTTCCCACTGGTCACATACGCTCCAGTCATCTCGGCTGAGAAGGCCTACCACGAGCAGCTCTCCGTCGCAGAGATCACCAATGCTTGTTTTGAACCGGCCAATCAGATGGTGAAGTGCAACCCTCGGCATGGAAAGTACATGGCCTGCTGCTTGCTGTACCGTGGAGATGTGGTCCCAAAAGATGTCAATGCTGCCATTGCGACCATCAAGACCAAGAGGACCATTCAGTTTGTTGACTGGTGCCCCACAGGCTTCAAGGTTAAGTAGTTCCGGAGTTGATGAGTGAAATAGTGCATTTTCATGTACATGAATAGAATTGGTGTGTTCATGTTAAAAGGTTTTTAAATAAAATATCTCTGGTATTATTAGGTTGGCATCAACTATCAGCCACCAACTGTGGTTCCAGGGGGCGACCTTGCCAAAGTCCAAAGGGCAGTTTGTATGCTGAGCAACACAACAGCCATCGCTGAGGCCTGGGCACGCCTGGATCACAAGTTTGACCTCATGTATGCGAAGAGAGCTTTTGTCCACTGGTATGTTGGAGAGGGCATGGAAGAGGGGGAGTTTTCTGAAGCCCGTGAAGATTTGGCAGCCCTGGAAAAAGATTATGAGGAGGTGGGGATAGATAGTCTAAAGGGAGAAGATGAAGAAGGTGAGGAGTAGATCAGCTATTGGAGTGTTCAGTAGCGCGTTCTTGTTCAATAAATGTGAACTGGTTCTTGATATTCACATTTTGTTTTCTGATTTGAAATCAAACTTGTTAAAAATGTATATGTAAGCATTGTTTCCTTAAGTGGAGTTTAAGATTCATTTTGCAAAGACTGTTTTAAATTTATATAAGATGCTTACAGGCTGGTATACTGTACTGTTTTATATGTAAGCATTATTTCCTTCTGTTGAGCTTATGTTCCTTGAAATTCCATTAATTGTTCCTTGATATTCACATGTTTTCTGAAGTGAAATGGAACTAGTAAAAAATGTATATGTAAGCATTGTTTCCTTAAGTGGAGTTTAATATTCATTTTGCAAAGACTGTTTTAAAATGATCACAGAAGATGGTTACAAAAGGCTGGTATAAGTTGTTTAAGGGTATAAATCAAAGGAGTTTGTGTTGTAACTGGAAAAAGAGTGTTAACAAAGTATGAATAACCAAACTGGGCCTCTTGAATCGGAGTTCTGTATTTTTGCAGTAGAGGGCAATGGTGGCTTGAGCATTTAATGGCAGTGTCATGTACATATACTGTGTACATAATATATATGTCGATATATTGTGTAATGTTTAAAAATCCCTCTTTATTTTTTAATGTAAAATTTCCAGTATACTTTCCAGTATATATATTTTTCCAGTAAAATGTATTTTATGTGTGGATCTGTGTGGAAACACGCTGTCTGCCGTAAAGCGTTTCAGTCAGTCTGAGTTCGTGGTGTCTGGCACGGATCGGGCAGCAACATGGCGGCTTTCAGAGAGCACATGCGTGGAAACGATCGGGCAGCCGGCACAGATGCGTAAAAACTCTCGTGAAGCAGACTCATAAAAGACGCATAAAAACTAGCATAAAACTGTAGTTGATTAGCATAAAATCATGTAGTTGATTCTACTTTCTGGTGGGGTTGGTGAATTTGCAGTCCATGCATCCCTTGGATCTCTTTGAGTGCCTGTAAAATGACAACAGCTTTACCACCCTGTTCCAGGAGCAAAAGCCAAACGACAACAACAATACGTCCCACAGGCTTTAAAGCAAATCAGTAAATCAAGTGCAACAGCGATGAATCAAGCTTAATCAAACAACTTATCAAGCAAATGTAGAAATAAATAAAATGGATGCATTTTCTGCTCAGGTGTGCATGTAAGCATTGCAGTTATTTGCCAAGGATGCATTATTTACAATTATTCACTTGGCTGTAAGTGTTTCTGGCAAAGAAAGTGTTGCGTAACAATGAATGAAATATTATTAACATACATATAAATTGGCCTATCCAAAGTTCTAACATACATATATATTGACCTATTCTGCCTGCAGGTGTGTACACATTACTCAAGTTATAAATGAAATTAGTCCAGATACACAGCAGCAAATCAGAACAGGGGTCATTTGAGTAGCTGACTTTTAAAAATGAGAGAGAGGCAGGAAACAAGTAATAATTATAATAATAATTGTGAGCCCTCTACTGGTCCATAAAGCAATAGAAAGTCATTGGGAGAAACAATTAAATGCAAGAAAAATGTAGGATATGGGCTCTTGAAATAAACATCTCTAGGCGTCTCTACCCATTTTGGATGAATCTGGTGAAAATGGTAAACACACCAGATTCACTGACTGGTGCTGCTGCACTGTCCTTTTCCCTCTGAATTCATCCGACTCGATGTGTATTTCAAATATTGTACCAAAATGATAAAGATGAGAATAATGACTAGTCAAGGCAAATCGTGTAGGTTTATTGTCATTTCAAACACCACATGCGCAGACAGGATGAAAGTGTGAGAAAAGTACGAGTCTTGATAAGTACAGTTTTATGACAGATACTATATTCGAGCAGCAGAGAGTTGCATGCGCAAACCTGAAGGACAGGGTTAGACAGCCCTAAATATAATTGTGCAACAAATGTGCAGTGTAATATACAGAGGGGTGTTTTTTAGCGAAGATGCGTGGGGAAAATAATTTTGTAATCCGTACTTCTCCGTCTGTTTTAGTGAATAAACTCCTCCACGCAGGTCTCCAGGGTAACGTCAGAGTCTGATAAACAGAGTTAGATATTCAGAGTCTGATAAACAGTGTCTGAGGAACAGAGTCTGATGAAAAGAATTAAACAAATTACAGACTTAGAACAGACTCTGAACAGACTTGGAGTGATGAACAGACTTTCATAAACAGAACTGGATAGGGCAGTCTGGTTACAGAGTCAGATGCAGAGAGCCTGATAAACATTATTATAAAAAGTTCATATACCAATCTTCAGTTCATCCCAAAGGTGCTGGATGCGGTTGAGTCAGGTTCTTCCACACCAAACTTATTGTCCAACCATTTTTGTGGATCTAGCTTTGTGTGCTGGGACACAGGCTGGAATAGAAAAGTTTCTTACCCAATGTGTGTTGGTGTGTGTGTTTATATGCTTATTTTAATGTACTTTCCCAATTTAGTAGTGTAAATGCTCAGAATGATAAAATAGCGTCTCAGTTTATCAGGAGCACATTAAGTGGGATTCGAACCTGCAACTCTAATAATGAGGTTTTATCCACCAGGCTTGCAAAATATGAAAATGTAATATACGTAAACTGTGTATCGAAGGTAAGGTGCTCTCTGTTCAATCAACCTCAAAATGGAGAAACAGTGCCACTTAGTGTCACAACATTGTAAATCAGATATATATATTTTTTCCCACTTCATTAATTATCCATTTTCAATTAACAAAACAGCTAATTTTCCACATTTGAACACACCCTGCAAAGAATCACACGCAAATAACATAAGAAATAAAGCAAATAATGATTATAAATGCATGTTCAAAGCTGCAAATACATCCAGTGTCCATGCAGCTTTTGAAAAGATGTCGTATTACTATTTTTTTATTTTTGTATCCTTGTTTTTTGGTGGAGAGGGGTAATTGTAAATTATAATTTCCAAATTTCCAATCACAGTCTTCGTTCATTTTCAGTGTCATTATTTTCCTAAGAAATTATATTGTTTCTCATTTATTTTGCAGTGTTAAACATAACATGTGTTTATATACATATATATTACTAAATACATACACACTTCATAGAGGAATTTTAATTCAGCATCTCTATGAGTGACAACCATTCCATGCCAGTGTCTGTTAAATTCCTACTCCTCCCACCCCACACCCAAAACAGAGACACAAACTCATTGCTACATTTACAGAAGATACATATTCTAAATTGATTGTAACACCTAGTTTTGATTGATAAGGTGAGTTAAGAAATGAGGATGAAACACAAAAGTGGCTGTAACGCGGCCTGGACCACGTGTCTCATGGTGCCATGCCCTTCCTTTCATACGAAAGAAGATACCGTGTTTAAATATTTTATCAATTTTTTAATTATTTGTAAACCCATGTTTAGACTAATAATTGAATTTGCATCTCACAGAAAGATTAATACATTAAAGAGTGGGGCACTGTCTGGACCACGTGTCTGATGATGTAATGGCACTGGAAATGACGAAATAAAGTCTTTCCAGCATTGGCCCGGCAAGATGGCTGCGGATCTGCAGGTTAGTGTGAGTTTTTGCGGATCGTGGTGTGTGGTTTTATACCTTGGTGTTCAGATGATCGACGTGGGCTTTTTAAACTACGTCGCTACGCGTGGGTTAAACGCGGAGCGGAGCGACGTGGGTTAAACGCGGAGCGAAGCGACGTGGGTAATAAAGTCCACGTCGAGACTCAGTTTCATCCAATAATGACCACGCTGAGCTTTAAAATGCCTTTTCCTGCTGATTTGGGGGGTCTCTCTTTGAGCCCCTTAAACACAGTGCTGAAAATGAGGCATGTCTCGAGACCTGATGAATCATCTCCTTAAAAAAAAACAGCAGAGATGGTCTGTCTGGACACCAACATTTGAGACTTTTAACTTGCACCAAAACTCTGCAATAAGAGTCTGTAGCATTTCTTATAGTTTTTTTTTACTTGAGCTTTTATTTTTATTAATGTATTTGTAGCTTTGTTTTTGTTTGTTAAACTAACGAGTGTAGAAGTGTGTTTAGTTGGAATTTTGTGGAGTTATGGTATAGTTGTAGTTGTGTTTTTCTGCACTGAGTTGTAAAATGGTGGTCAGTAAACGTGAAAAGTAATAAAGCATCATAATTCATAGCTAGAAAGAAGTTGGTGAAGAAGCTATAACACAATAAAACAGTGTCTAAAGATGCAAAGCTCTGGATTGAAGGTACTAAGTCTTTTTGTGTTTAGAATACACATTCTATCTGAATGAGCTACATGTTAAAATAATTCACTGGGAAAAAAAGAGTCAAAGAGCAGAGAGGGAATTTCACATTAACCATGATGTACAGATTATTTCTGTTTGGCTTTTTGGTTTGTATTTCAGTGCTTGTTTAGGTTTTTATGTAGTGTTTGTCTGTATTGTTATAACCATTATAACACAATTATTTAGTTACTGCTTGAGTTTATAGACTGTAATAAGAGTATATCTGAGACTGTTCTCTTTAAGAAATTGTTTTAAAGCCTCACTCTGAGCTACATTTTGTATATCCAATGGTGGTATAACTTTTCTAGGATTGTGGCATATATATAAATTATAACGCCTGTGTTTTATAGTCCATCTCGATAGACCAATATCCCTTATCAAATAATACTTCATCCCATAATTACTTAATTTGGTACCAGTACTCATCCCAGGTACCCTTTAAGAGTATAGGGAGTGTTTGTTATTCCAATGCTCTGTTAAATAAGTCGTGCATCATGATGGACTGATATACCACATTAAAGCTTCCAGTACAGAATCACTTAATATTAGACTAGTATTTATTCCATCTATTCTTGTAGGAGTAAGTTTTACTCAACATCAGCCAAAGTCTCAACTGTAAGAGGTGGCGTAGGCTTTGGAAATGTACAATAAAAGGAGTTCAACTTTTCAGAACACTGGTTTGGTCCTTTGTGATCTGCAACTTCTAAAAGGTGTTCAGATGTTTGAACTGGAACAGAAACAGGTGTTTAATGTGAAATGTCTCATCCTGCTGGGACTCTTCCGCTTTTCTCCTCATTGCACCTGGACTAACGGCATCTCTGCCCCCTTTCCTGCCAGGTTTCGGACACTCTGAAGAAGTTTGCTGTGAAAGTGACAACATCGAGCGTGAAAGAGCGCAGGGAGGTTTTGCGAGAGCTGCAGGAGTGCATCCGTGTGAAGAGTGAGCAGTTATTATTGATATTATAATTCAGTCACACTAAAGGGCTGAGATCTGCACTAGGATTTTGGTCTTTTCTCCCCTTACATTTGAATAAGTAGTTAGAAGTAATTACTAAGCGTGTAGTAATGTATTGAAACATCTCAATATTGGCAAGTGTAAACAAATACATCATAGAGATGAAAAACTCAATGAACTGATATCTGCAGAGCCAGTCAACATCTCAGTCCAGCGCATGTATGTCATAGCTTCCAGTTTTAAACACTTTAGTAAACTGAACAGAAACATTGTTTATTGGAGTTCAGGTTTCATATTGAATATTGAGAAATCTGAGCTGTTTTCAGTTGTACTTTTTGGGAAAGATCTTGAGTATGTCGAACCACAAGCCCTGAGTCATCTTTTGAATTTCGTTGTGAGGTGATTGAATCGTTACACCACTAAGGAATTACTTCTAAGTAATTTATTACAAAAAAATTATTTAATTGGACCTACTGTGTAAAAGTAATTTTTAAATGTTGTTTTCAGACAATACATGACAAAATGGAGCAAAGTCATAACTTTGTGTTACTGAGGATTTTGTAAAAATATCAGTATTTTGGTGTAATGTGTCCAGAATTGGTGGAGGAAGCTATTCTGTATCCAGGTCCCACAGACTCTGACGAAATTTCATGTGTTCCTTTGTTTGTTTTTTTCTTTTTTTTTTTTTCACATTTCAGGCTTGCCAGAGCCCGCCATCAAAGGCCTATGCAAACTCTTCTGTCTTACCCTTCATCGATACAGGTGAGAGAAATGTGAATTTCTTCTGCAACTAAGACTGCAGGAATGGAAGGTTTAAGCCTGTTTGTGAAATGTTAGTAAAGGCGAGTCTGATTCTGGTTGTGTGGCAGAGATGCAGCCTCTCGCCGCGCGGTGCTCAGTGTCATCGACCTTCTGGCGCAGTCGCAGCCCGATGCCGTCGTCGCCAACCTCCCACCCGGCCTCCTCAACTGTGGAGTCATCAGCAAGGGCATCATGCCTGGGTATGATCTATACAGTGATGACTCACAGATACTGTCAGACATTTTTGTGTTTTGAAGTGCAGTATTATGTAATAAATTTGATAGAATTCAGTTTCACTTGTCAGTAAAATAAACACCTCACACAACCACTGACAGTCCCTGAAGTGTTTAACCTCAACTATTAGTTTTAGTACCCACAACGAATAACTATTACAAAAATCACATAGCAGCGAAAAACTATTAGTAACCACATAGCAGCGAATAACTATTAGTAACCACATAGCAACGAAAAACTATTAGTAACCACATAGCAACGAATAACTATTAGTAACCACATAGCAACGAATAACTATTAGTAACCACATAGC
>JBBKCR010000016.1:5985780-5997559 GCA_037577295.1 Ladigesia roloffi
AATATCTGTCTTCCTCTCTATTTTTCTCTCTCTCTTTATTTCTCTGTCTCTTTGTCTCTGTCTGTCTCTCTTTCTGTCTTGCTCTCTCTCAGGCAGCAGATGACTGTGCTAAGGCCGTTATGCGTAACCTCAGTGCTCATGGTGTGAAGCTGGTTCTGCCGTCGCTTCTTGTGGCGTTGGAGGAAGAGTCCTGGAGAACTAAAGCAGGTCACTTAACACGCCTGGCCTGATCTCATGATATATACCGAGAAGTGACGAAAGAAGAACCTGTATGAAATTTTAATTAACATTCTGCTGTGCAGATCAAGTTGATCAGTTTTGGGTAAAGATGACGGAAGCTTCAGTCACAAACAAGATTCACTTGGCCAGTGGTTCAATAAGAGCAGCTGCAGTTATGGGGAGCTTTGGGAAGGACATCAAAGCCTGAAACTTAGACTGGGTGGCTGAGAATATCAATGCAGAACATAATCTGACTGTATTGTCTAATGAGTTTGTCCATAACTACATGGAGAGGGATATTATAGTGGGGCTGCAGTACATAAACCCCTCATTACAATGATGAATGATCATCTGAGAGTGTTGAGATCAGATGAGTCATGCCTCACCACATTCTCCTCGAGAGGGAACGTGTGACGTGCACCAGGAGAATGATGCAGAACTGAACACCTGACCACTGTACTGAGGGATCTGAGGCATTTGCATTGAATTTGCTTGTCTCCTTAGTGAGGTCCTTGCAAATTAAGTACAATGGTGAAACATTCCTTATCTGGTGGTATCTTCCAGAATGAGGAGGCCTCAGTGGTAAAACTCGTGTGAATCATATGCCCTGGCATTGCATGGACACCAGGTCTCAAACCAGTTAAGCACCTTTTGGAGATTTTGGACCAATTTGTTCATTTTCTCCACAGTTTTCTCCACCACTGTCATTAATTTGCTTTGGAATAAATGTGTAGACTTTACAGCCAGGTGGATTGAACTGTTTCTGATGCCCTGTGGTTTCCCAACTCTTTACTAAAACCCTTTATTGATCATCCTTTCGTTTGTAACCTCTCTGTATATGCCTAATACACAAGTCCGGCGTCAGAGCGGATCTACCAGGCTGGCATCTGACTGACTATGGGGGTGCACTATTGATATATTTATATAACCGGCACTACAGTGTGTAGGGGGGCATGGTGACTTGCCAGGGGAAACAATGCCTTCGAATGCCCCCCCTTGACGTTGGCACTGCTAATATATTGGGGTATTTCCTTCTATATAGAGATCTAACCGCCTTCTACATCTTCCTCCACCATCTGTGTGCAGGTTCAGTGGAGTTGTTGGGTGCTATGGCGTACTGTGCTCCTAAGCAGCTGTCCTCATGCCTGCCCAGCATCGTCCCCAAGCTGACCGAGGTGCTGACCGACTCCCATGTGAAAGTGCAGAAGGCCGGACAGCAGGCCCTGAGACAGATCGGCTCGGTCATCCGCAATCCGGAGATCCAGGGTGAGCCAGAAAGAGAAAAATATCTGGCAGGGATCATGTAATCTAGATGTATTATTGAGACGTAAGAGTCAGTTTTGTCTTTTATTTCCCTCAAGGGGATCCTCAGTGCCATCTAAAGGAGTGTCATGTCATTTTGTAGGGTATTTTCAAACTTAATTCCAAAAAAAAGAAAGGAGAAGAGGAGACTTGTGCCTGACGCGTGTTCCAGGATCCAAAAGCAATAAAAAATAAAAAATGTTCCAATTCAATCAAGCCTGCAGGTTTATTCTTAACAAACCGAACATGAATTCCACATATCCATACAAATCAAAGGCTTCCCACCGAAACTGGTTCATGCATACGCAATTCTATAACTAACAGCAAGACACGGTCAGAAAACCGTCAGACTCTCCCATCTCGAGCTTTGTCCCCAAACTATAGGCCGCTATGTTTTCTAGCACCTCTTTTGCACCCATGTGCTTAAAGTGACAGTACCTATTTTACATTACAAATGCACCACATTAAATCCACGTTTTTTAAATATGTACATTATGAATCCAAAATTGTGAATTATGAAATATCAAATATAAATGTATTTAAATTCCAAATTGTAAACATTCATCTGGAATCTACACATTTGATTAGCTCAAGTGAAGTGTATTAGACGAGCTTTCTGAGGAATCACATTCGGACTTCAATATTATCCCGAGAGAAATTGCTACTGCGAATTACTGCACAGACAAGAACTTTTATAAAATAGTCAAAACTCTCCAGAAAATACCGTGGAAATTCTATGCTCTGAATACACTAAACTAGATACTGAAACGCCTGTAGTCAGTAAGAGGTGGATAAAAATACTATAGTAAAATGCATAATTTTATGCTGAAGTATTTTACTAGTGGTTCTCTATTCTGAGTGTTGTTGCAAATAATACTACTGCGGAAGTAGTAACATAATTAGTGATGTTGGACTATTGCACAAAATGTGACCTTGATGTGCGAGTGATAAAGTGAACACAAGGATCATTGTGAAACAGTTTCAGTTTCTAAACCCTTTTACAGCTCCAGCCATGAAATTCTTTAATCTTATGTCATTTGCTATATTTAAACACAGCTTAATAGTTTCCTGTAGCATGGCTCAGGCATAAATCAGGATTATTTCAGGACACTTCATTAGATTTGCTTCTCTGTGTTGATTTTCTTTCTGAACTCTTTCAGCCATCACCCCCATTCTGCTGGATGCGCTGACTGACCCCTCTCACAAGACACAGCACTGTCTGCAGACTCTGCTGGACACCAAGTTCGTCCACTTTATCGATGCCCCCTCCCTGGCCCTCATCATGCCCATCGTCCAGAGAGCCTTCCAGGACCGCTCCACTGATACACGCAAGATGGCTGCACAGATCATTGGGAACATGTACTCCCTCACTGACCAGAAGGTGTGTGTCTGTCTCGGTTTCTCTTCACAGTAACATTAACATTCAGACTTTAATTGTTGTTTACCATATATTCTCCTCTATCTCCCCTTTACTTATACACTTTTTGTGTGCAGGATCTGTCTCCATACCTGCCCAGTGTGATTCCAGGACTCAAGACCTCTCTCCTGGACCCTGTACCTGAGGTCAGTTAGTTTTTCTATTCACAGCCCACCTTACCCCTTATAGATCCAGATTATAGATCTCTTGCTTATTATGAGTCAAGTCCTAGACAGTCCTTTAGCTTTAAATGCACTTATTAACTGTTTCATCACTTAACAGCTGTCTGGTGATCCACATTGTTATTAGTTTATATTTAGTAATTGCTTTCTGTTGGTAGGTAGTGATTAATTTTATTGGGCACAATGTGTCTTATTTTTTAATAAAAATGGCAAATATACTTTACATGTAAAAAAAAAAGTGTATTAGTGATGCATAGTAAATTTTAAGTGAAATTTTTACTAGTAGAGTGTATAATAAAGGACATTTTCTGGCTAGTAAAAAAAAAGCGAATCAATGTTCCATGCTTTTGCGCAGGTACGGACGGTGTCGGCGAAGGCTCTGGGTGCCATGGTGAAGGGCATGGGTGAGTCCTGCTTCGATGACTTGCTGCCCTGGCTGATGGAGACTCTGGCCTCCGAGCAGAGTTCTGTGGATCGATCTGGAGCAGCACAGGGTGAGATACTGAACTTTATACCAGCAGAGGGCAGCAAACAGCTTCTCTACATTTTTTTCCCCCTTACCAGCGCATAAGTGTAGTAGTACGGTGCAAAAAAAAAGTTTCTTTAGAGTACGCTCCTCATTTCTTTGGAGTTTGCTCTGAATCACCTTGTTTTTGCATAAATGCTATTTTATACTTGGCAAACTTATCTTTGGTATGCTGAGTAGATTAAATGACAAAGTGGATACATTTGATTTGCTGTATCTGACTTAATGTGCTTAAAGAAAGAAGGAGCTTTGATATCCAACCACTCAACGTTCTGCACCACCAGTATACTGATCACTGCCTTATCATCTGGAGTCATCTGCTCCTAGTTCTTCACTGATTCAGGGCTTAAGTTAGATGTGTTTTGTTCTGTTTAATGATTCATATGTAGGTCACTGTGTGGTTTAACAGACAAAGAACAGGAAACTGGTCAGGTTCAAGGACTGGACTGAAAATGAGACTTCGAATGTCCTTCAGAAAACCTGTAGAACTTCCAAGACTACATAAAGCCTATCTTTTTCGAAACAAATTATGAAGAAATGAGTGGTGATTCAAGGCCTTAGTACAATAATCTATGCTTTTGTTTTAGCGCACTGATTTTAAAATGCAAATGTCAGACAGAGTTGAATTTCTGCTTCTCCCTCTCAGGTCTGGCTGAGGTGATGGCCGGTTTGGGAGTAGAAAAACTTGATAAGTTGATGCCGGACGTTGTCCAGACGGCCAGCAAAGTGGACATCGCCTCTCATGTCCGCGACGGTTATATCATGATGTTCATTTATCTCCCGCTCACCTTCGGGGAGAAGTTCACTCCTTATGTGGGCCCCATCATTCCCTGTATCCTAAAGGTATGGAAGATCCTGGAAGATGTTTACATAGTTTGCAGGGCCCTAAATTAGCTCTAATCCACAGATCAGCCCCCCTCAGTGCTATATCTACATTAAAAGTAAAAGTAAACCATAATAAAAGATTCTTTTTATATGTGCCGATAATCAGCGGGGTGTTCAATAAAAATATGCTGTCAAAAGTACAGAGATGTGGACAAGAAGTACAGATGTAACCTGGGTGAGGTGTTCTGCTATGTTCAGGCCCTGGCTGATGAAAATGAATATGTGAGAGACACGGCCCTGAGAGCCGGCCAGCGCATCATCAGCATGTACGCAGAGACAGCCATCGCCCTCCTGCTGCCTGAGCTGGAGCAGGGCCTGTTCGACGACCTTTGGAGGATCAGGTGGGGCTTAAATGGCTGCTAGAATCAAACAAAAATGATCAGACAGAGAATAATTTTACCCTTTAAGCTGTCTTTTAACAACCCATTTCAGGCTGGTTAAGATTTAATTTTTTACAGTGTGTAAATTTAAATTGGGATTGTTATAAGATTTATAAGATTATTTAACTTATTTTAAGTTACTGATTGTTTTTGTCTTGTTGGATACATTTGCTTGTTAGCATTATTTCTTTAAATTTGTCAAAATTAGTTCAACTTTCCATATTTTAAAAATAATCTTACAATGAGATATTAGATATATTCCATTTCAAGTTTCTCTGCTTTGTTTTCACCCCACAAACTATATTAGACTTGCAGATGATGGTTGTCATGGCAATATAATAGTTTTGAGTTATTCTAACATAAAAAAAATTCTGTGGCTGCAGGTTCAGCTCAGTGCAGTTGCTAGGAGACCTGCTGTTCCACATCTCGGGGGTTTCTGGGAAGATGACAACAGAGACGGCGTCTGAGGATGACAACTTCGGCACGGCACAGTCCAACAGGGTACAGACTATGTGACTTTAGGAGCTGTGAGCGTGTGTGCCAGTGGAGCGTGAGGGTGATGCTCTGTGATGTTCTCCTCAGGCCATTATTGGTGCCCTGGGGCCAGAGAGGAGGAACCGCGTTCTGTCCGGCCTCTACATGGGCCGCTCGGACACACAGCTGGTGGTCAGGCAGGCCTCCCTACACGTCTGGAAGATCGTTGTATCTAACACACCGCGTACACTCCGGGAGATCCTACCCACACTCTTCGGCCTGCTGCTGGGCTTCCTCGCGTCCACCTGCCCCGACAAGAGAACGGTACACACCTGCATGAAGACTGTTACTGTCTGGGTCTTTACTAGTGACATTTGGGTTAAACAAATTAGGTTTGTTCCATTTCTTTGATTAATTCTTCGCCGCAAAGCGCTAAACAGGTGATCCACTGACTAGTGTCACACACAGCAGTGTTAGGGAACGTTAGGCAATCTAATCAACGGTTACTGGAGAATACAACCGATTTTTATCGTCTTTACACTTGGAACTTCTAAGTTAATACTTCTAACTTATTTCAGTTCATTTGTATTTAAATGACCCTAAACTCCGGCCGCATCTGAACTGACAGAACTAGCGCCATGCAGGACACTCAAAAGCACAACAACAAAACACTGTTTGATGAGCAACGCTTTCTAACAAATCTTTTTATGTTGCGCGGCTATTGTATGGACTTTACATACCGGAAAGTGGCCCTGCTGAGCTGTTGTTTTCGTTACATGCTTTTAGAAACAGTCTTTATTGAGATTGTGTTACCACTACTATTACACTGGAACCATAGAAAGTACCGCTGGTGCTGTTGCACAACAAACAGAATCATCGTGTCAAACAAATTAAAGACAAACAAGTGACTCCAGCACCCAACTAGCATTGTCTCACAGATGTTAGAAAATGATTTTTTTTTCAATGGACATCAACAAAAAGATGTTAGGAGTTCTCTTTCCATATTACCACTGGCCTCAAACTGCAAATACAAAAACAAGTCTTAACGCCATCAATTATTGATTTTAGTGCGGAACAAGAACTTAAACAGTGACATGAATTTAATTAAAAAATAATAAAAGCATGGTTTCTAATGAACAACAGTTTTAAAATTGGCACCAAAATATGGCTGATGAAGTGTTTCAGACATAAAATTATCTAACTGGCTTTCAAACGAATGCCTATTTAATTAATCTAAACCCAGTACTCAGCTTCTCTCAAATCTAATCCTAACTCTAATCATAACATTTCTATTGTTTAATCCTTTGATCTATTGAGGTTCTTCAAAATAAAGTGTACCATTTGTCATAAAAGGACAAATGTGTGCACATGAGCTGCTTATCCTGTCTTTGCCTATTAACTCACTCTTGTGTCTTTTCCCAGATTGCAGCTCGTACTCTTGGTGATCTGGTGAGGAAGCTGGGAGAGAAGATCCTCCCAGAAATCATCCCCATCCTGGAGGAGGGCCTGCGTTCCGATAAGAGCGATGAGAGGCAGGGCGTGTGCATCGGCCTCAGTGAGATCATGAAATCCACCAGCAAAGACGCTGTATGTTCCCTGTATTGTGTGGTATACTCACAGAATTTACCTTCTAAACCCAGTGGTCCCATCTAATTGGCCTGGCTGCCAAGATGCATCTCAGATTAGTGAAAATTTTTGCAAATCTGATTCTCTGATCTAACATTTTCTCTGATTTACTTAATGATTTTCATTGTATTGGTTGTTTTGTTGCTTCATGAGTTCACCTGTCCCACAGGTTTTGGTGTTTTCCGAGTCTCTGGTTCCTACAGTGCGTAAAGCTCTCTGTGACCCGCTGGAAGAAGTGCGTGAAGCAGCTGCTAAAACCTTTGAGCAGCTCCACACCACCATTGGCCACCAGGCGCTGGATGACATCCTCCCAGCCCTGCTTAAACAACTGGTTAGTCTAAACTGCACCTTTTCTCACTGCCAGGCAACAAACAACCACTGTACTCCTTAAAACTTCGTCTTTTCCCACAGTTTTGACCTTTTTATATTTGCTCCTACTGGACACATGCTATATTTCTTGTAAAATGCTGCTGTTTGTTTGCAGGAGGATGAGGACTCTGCTGAGTTTGCCCTGGATGGACTGAGGCAGGTCATGGCTGTGAAGAGTCGTTCAGTACTGCCTTACCTCGTGCCTAAGGTTAGTGCCCTCTCTTTTAATATCTGACTTAAGTCTTGACTTCTGATTACTGTAACTTCCGGCCCACAGAGCGCTCCTGATTAAAAGCTGCATGCTCTAATTTTAAGAAAGAAATTCTATTTTGTACTTGTACAAGCTACACCTGATATCATGTGTCTCATGTTATTATATGAGATCTGGTGCCGCGTCTGGTTACGAGTAGAGATCAGATTCTCGGGCCGAACCTGAACCCGGCCGGAGCCCAAAGTTTGAGGGGAAAAAGTAGCGGCTTATTGTCCGGAATTAACCACTTATTTTACTTGTCTAGCTGAAATTGTTGTGTTTTTAGTAGGGTGAAATGATTTTAATATAATTACAGCTTGTCACATTATTTCAGTTATTTGTGACTGTCATTTTTACTCTTTTTTTCCATTAAACATCAGTAAATCTTATTGCAATATAAATAAACAAATGCTTCACCATTTAGTAATTAGGTAACGTTTATCGTGAGAATGCATGTATGAAAATCACATGACCTCTCTCTAGAGTAAGTCAGTTTCCAGTTTTCATCACTGACATCCAGTCAGAACAGCCGTATCTTTATGTCTAAACACGATGAGAGTATAAATCGTAAATTACATGTGCAGGGAACTATTTCTACTCTTTGGGATTGTAGCCTTGTAGTAGCTTGTGAAGTGCTTTGAGGCAAACTGGAGCAAACTACTTGGATGCAGCTGTTGATTTACATACAGTTCCCCTGTGACTGCTGTCCAGCATGTTCTGCTGAATGTTCTGGGAGTGAAATTCTTTCAAACTGAATCAAAAGCTGTATATAAAACAAAGGGCTACAAATCACATTGTCTGTCACAACATACATCGCACATGGAGCTGGGCTTCAGCTTGCACTAATATGGCTGAATCCAGGAGTGTGTTAACAATATTAAACGTTGATAATCCCTTTAAAATCAGTTTTCTGTTTACTTAGAAGTTATTCACTCTTATCGTTTTTAGCTGACCGCTCCTCCAGTGAACACAAGGGTGTTGGCCTTCCTGTCGTCTGTGACCGGCGATGCTCTGACGCGACACCTGGGTGTGATTCTCCCTGCTCTGCTCACTTCCCTCAAAGACAAGCTGGGTACTGAGGAAGGACCTCAGGTGAGTTCAGGCCAGCCCAGTAAAACAAACGCTAGACTCTCATAATTATTCTACAGCAGTAGATCATTGTCATGTGTCCGTGTGTGTCCGTCCATGTGTGTGTGTGTGTGTGTGTGTGTTTGTGTGTCCGTGTGTGTGTGCGTGTCTCTTTTCCAGTGATTTTTATAACCATGTTTAAGGTGAGGGTGGAGATATTTTCAGTGACTGAGGTGTAAACACAGTCATTCTGAGTGGTTTAGGGTTCACTGTTGCAATTCAAATCAGTTGATTAGATGTTTCTCATCACAGTTGTGGTTGAAACGTCATAGCATAGTCGTTTTACTCACTGTCCAAAAACCGCCAGTGAACCTTTCCTTGTAAATATTGATGATTTTAAAATGGTGAGGAATATGAAAACTGTTTGTGGAAACTCATAGTTTTGGGCTTTGAAACTTTTGGCCATTTTAATTTGTTGATAAATTTTAGTTGGTCTTTCCATTTTAGTACTAAATTTCTGACATTACACGCAGGCCTTACTGCAAAAATTGCGGAACATGTAGTCAAAGCTGCTCTTTCCAGCAAGTCCATTTGGGACATAAAACCTCTCAGACATCAAGCAGTGTTTTCATAACCACTTCATCCAAGAATATTCTGTGAGGAAGTTATTAGAGGCTGTGAACCACTGAACAATTCTGATCTGGAGTTTCAATTTCTGTGCCTTTGCAAGGTGTGTAAAACACGCACGTTGCTGATAATCAGTGATGATTTTGTCTTTGCAGGAGCTGAGCAGCTGTCAGACTGTGATTCTGTCTGTGGAGGACGAGGTTGGACAGAGGATCATCATCGAGGATCTCCTGGAGGCCACGCGGGGAGCAGATGCGGGGCTGAGACAGGCGTCCGTAACCATCCTGAATGCTTACTTCTCCCGAACACGCCTCGACTACAGTGCTCACACTCGCACGCTGCTCTCCGGCCTCATGCGGCTGCTCAACGACTCCAATCCTGAAGTTCTGAACCAGAGCTGGGACACCATCAACTCCATCACCAAGGTAGCTGACCACTAGGTGGCACTGGGGAGGGGAGGTCATTAAGGAAATCCAGCTCAAATTTGTAGCATCTGTAGTTTTTTGATGTGCCAAGTCTTGTTAAGTCAGTTCAGAAAGATGGTGGCATGTGGTAACCTCCACCCTCCCATATTACGGGGTCCACCCTTGTGGACCTCATGTCTATCTCATGACAATATGACAATAAACTTAAACTAAATTAGCCAAAAATCTGGAAAATAAGTCTTAAGTTGCATTGCTTTCAACATGACTACTAAAGCTAAAAGGGCTTTTCTGAGATCGCATGTGGAGTCACGAAGTTACTCGACAATGTGAAAATTGCAAAATAAATAAATAAAAGCAGCTATAATATTGAGCCAGCTGACTTGAGCGTAAAATCCAAAAGCTCCAAGCCAAATCCGTCTGTAATGGTGACACTTTGTGCCTTGACCTTCTAGTTCCATTCCGTTTTAATTGGTTTTAAGAATTGCTTTGAGTTTCTGGCAACACTTTACCAATAACATTTTCATTTTAATATTCATTTTTAGCAGTAAAATACACTTATGTCAATAACTGTGTAAATTAAATGTGTTACAGTAAAGTGGGGCATGTCCTCTACAAATAAGGCTTTAATGTTTCTACATGAAAGTTGCACTTGAATTGAACTCCCTATAAAAGTATAATAGTTTCTTTTTATGTTTTCTACAGTCCACAGGATGTTTGTTACTGCAGTGTTAAGTCTGGTGTATGATCTGTTTTCTGGATGACCTTCAGTTTAAAAACAATCTGGGCTAAAACCTTTAGTTATAATTTAAGCCTGAATGTTTGGGCCTAAACCACTGTAGGCAGAATAGGCAAATTGTGAATGAATTTGGGCTTTTTGTAACCTCACAAAAACCTTGAACTCAGAATGGGCCGTCTCGACACACTGGGACGTGACTGACTGTGTTCTGTCTGTGTGCAGAAACTGGACGCTGCCAGTCAGCTGGCTCTGATCGACGACCTGCACAGAGATGTCCGCTCGGCTGCTGCGGAGGTCAGGGGTGAATACCTGCCGGGCTTCTGTCTGCCCAAGAAGGTGAGTGCAGTAGGGAGCCAGCACAAACACTGTAGTTATTAAACACACTCATGTTTACGCTTCTCCAACTTAACCCTCTCACCCTAACAAGGCGCCTGAACATCAAAAGCACACCCCTGCCAAAACATCACACATTGTGTAGAATCGGAGATTGAAATGCACTTCTAGTTTGGAGACTTTAAAAACTGTTTTTTTACAATAATGTTTAAAAAGTCAAAATTACTAAATATATGTTTATTTTGATTGCTTAAAAAAGCATAAAATCCTGATGAGAAGCCCAATTGTGTGTGAGAGTGAGGTCTGTTATGAGACATTTGTAGATTACACATTGTTTAAGGCTTTAAAAATTAAAGAACCAGTAATGCACATGTAGGGGGAAATACCCTCAGGGCTCTGAGGGTTAAAACGTAAGTTCTTTTCAGTCATGAATTCTCTCCTCTGTTTCCACACTCCTCTCACAGGGAGTGACGTGTATTCTGCCGGTTCTGAGAGAGGGAGTGTTGACCGGTAGTCCAGAGCAGAAGGAGGAGGCGGCACGTGCTTTAGGTGGAGTGATCAGGCTGACCTCCGCTGAGGCACTCCGACCCTCTGTGGTCCACATCACGGGACCTCTCATCCGTATCCTTGGAGACCGCTTCGCCTGGACTGTGAAGACGGCTCTGCTGGAGACTCTGACGCTTCTGCTCGCCAAGGTTTGGCTCTTTCCAGAATCTTGCACAGTTCAGGCGGATCTGCTGAATTAGGAAAGATTATAACTGGGAGTCTTTTCAGCTGTACTGCGCTGCTGTCAGTTCAATCACTATGGTGACAATTTAAAAGGACAGTTCAACCTAAAATGAAAATTTGATGTTTATTTGCTGACCCCCAGGGCATCCGAGTAGAAGGTGACATTTTTTCCTCAGCAGAACACAAACGCAGATTTTTAGCTTTAGCCGTAGCAGTCTGGTAGTCATTTAA
>JBBKCR010000016.1:6002845-6015199 GCA_037577295.1 Ladigesia roloffi
TATATATATATGGCAGATTTATTTTTCTTCAAAATGCTTAATGCTTTTTCTTTGTAATCCTAATTCAGGTAGATCCCAGTAATAGGCCCAATAGTATTACCACTGGCAGAAACCTTTCATATATGTACACTTCCCATTTTGGTGCATTCCTAATTCTCATATTGCAGTTTAGGTCTTTTTGTTTTCAAGGAGACAGAGAGGCTCTCAAATTTGCTTTTCATCTTTGCTTTTATTATGTCACAGTGCATTCCACATGATGAAACATATTGGATGCTTTTCATAACATGGAAACATGGCTGTGTAGAAATGGCATCTATTACCTATGCATTAGTTTCTGGCGTTAATTGAAAAATAATATTTTTTGATCGTATAAAAACATAACGCTTTACCTATAGTGTCTGTATGTATAAATACTATTTCCTAACTGAACTGACAATGCAGATGTAGAAAAGACAGCCTATTTACAATATGAAGATCTGTGAAATCCACAATACGACACACATTCACTTGCCTGCATTCATTGCTAATGCTTTAATCGAAATGTTCATTCCATTAACTATTTATTATGCATTAAGTCCACTTGTGATGAGCTTTGTCGAAAATTGTGTACACATAGGCTGCCACATTATTCAAGTACTTTGTCTCTTTCTCAATTTGGAAAAAACAGAAGGATGGTGTGAACAATCCTCTTATCAGAGGCCTGTAGCATGGAAGGGTATAGAAGCTATTCAAATCTCTTTATCAGGTATTTTTGTTTGCATTGAATAAGTTTATGATATTGCACAGTAACATAAGGTTAGCATGTTCCAACACCAGTTCTTTTCCTACTGTCTTTCCTATAAATGCAGGTAGACGCTATCCTACATATTTTTTTCCAGCATGTTGGTGATGGGGATAAAAGTGCACTGCCAGCAATGATTCATGACAAGGACATGCATCATGACGAGGGCTATTGCTTCACACACCATTCTCCACAAAGTGTGAATGTCAAAATCTGCATTTCTTGCACAGCGTGAGTCACAACCTTACACATGTATGATTTGGAACTGATACTGTCAGTGTCTGTTGTGAAATATTATAAGCTAATGACTATCCAGTCATCGTGTTTGAGACGGTTATGAAACTGCTGGTCAGTTCCTGTATGTTCCTGATGACTGCCAGTGCATGCCTGCGCCCAGGATGAGAATAATGCAGTGGCCTGAGCTATGAAACAGCCAGTAATACAAACACCTTGTTCAAAGAAAGGTCGCCCTCTAAAAAACCTCCAGTGGTCTTTCAAACCTCTTAGAACTGCAGTTAGATTTGCAACTTTCATTGTATTCTCACTTAAAATGAACAAAGTTACAACGGAAGGGACCCAGAGTGAAGACGAGGTGGCACCTGTTGGACTAGGAGAATGTGTGGGTTGAACACACGTACATACTGCAAAGATATTTACTGCCAGCTAACAGTCAATCAGCCTTGACAGCCCAGCAGTAAGACGCCAGTGAAACAGTTCTTCTTTATAGGAATCTGCCATGGATAACCCATGAGGATAGTATCAGTGGGAACAAAAATCTGGCCATCTTCATGGACCCACCAGTAAAACCCAGCTACAGCCGTGTGGAGAGTTTGGGATGCAGAAACACAGGGAAGACATAGAGCAGCCGAGCCAGTGCAGC
The DNA here is from genome assembly GCA_037577295.1 of Ladigesia roloffi. Classification (NCBI taxonomy): domain Eukaryota; kingdom Metazoa; phylum Chordata; class Actinopteri; order Characiformes; family Alestidae; genus Ladigesia; species Ladigesia roloffi. The sequence continues at coordinate 6,004,507 of JBBKCR010000016.1, forward strand.
CAGTCATATATCAGTGCATATAGACTCAAAGGACAACAAGGCTTGTAAGAGTGTAGCCATGTTGTTTAACCTTCTTAGCAGTACTGGGGCATTCAGGAGGATGATCAGGTGAGTTATAAATTCCACACATGCTCCAGCAGAGCCAGATTCTGTGTGTGGGCAAAGCCTATTGTTTAAATGAGAGAGATGCAACCCTGTGACATGCCGACAGGTGTCACAGTGGCTGTGCCAAGGTAGGAACCAAAATAATAAAGTTTATGTATTTTTTTATACCCATAAAAAAGCTGCATTTGGAAGTAGCAGTTGGCACTATATTTGGCAGGAACCATGTCAGGACCATATAGAAACAGCCACAAATCATATCTATAATCACTAAGTGGCGCTGAGAAGTTTACATTGGAAGAGTATTGTGTCTCTCACAGGTGCAGACAGACTAATGAAGATTAGGAAATTTTTGAGGTAGTTAGAGGAAAGTTACAGGTCTCTTCAGCCCATGCAGCAGTATTAGTAGTGCCCAGATATTGTAATGACACACACTGGCTTTATATCGTTTACACACCATTTTTAATATATAAATTTGGGTGCTGGGTACTACAGTTCAGGCTTGTCAGAAAGGCGTGACCTGTGCCACCTCTTGCTTCTGGAACATCGAGTTCACCCATGCAGTGATCTACTGAAGCACTTAGGCCTCTAATGCAGTTTAGCGGAGAGCCAGCAGAGCCCTTCTTGAGCTCTTTCAGGTAAACTAGTGTTTGCTAACCTAGCATCAGTGGAAGCATTTCAAATGGCTCCAGGACTCATAGCACAGCTGCTTTGGCAAGAGTGCTGGTCTGCAAATAGTCTCAAGGACTGGGGCACTAATGGGGAGGCACGGTGGCGCAGGGGTTAGCGCTATTGCTTTACAGCAAGAAGGTACTGGGTTCGACTTCCGGGTGGGGTGCCAAGTCTTTCTGTGTGGAGTCTGCATGTTCTCCCCGTGACCGCATGGGTTTCCCACGGAAACTCCGGTTTCCTCCCACCACCAAAAACATGCGCGATTGGGGATAGGTTAATTGAGCACACTAAATTGCGCCTAGGTCTGAATGTGTGTGAGTGTGTGGCCCTGCGACGTGCTGGCGACTATCCAGGGTGTACTCCGCCTTCACCCGTAGTAACTGGGATATGCTCCAGTCCCTATCTAAAGGAGAACTTATCTAAAGAAACCAGTAGCAGCAGCCTGAGCTTGATCATGGCCTTCCGCTAGTCTGGGGCTAACCAGTGCTAGCAGGCCAAGCAAGTGAGTTCAATCCAACTCAAGAGTATTTTTGTGGTGCCACTAGCAGCCCTGTGACTCAAACCCACAACCTTTTGATCACATCACAACTCCCTAACCACTAGGACACCAGCTGTCCCAGGAGGAAACCAGCGTTACAGCCTGAACTACAGCCAATCAGAACAACCTGTCCAAGACAAGGTAGGATCCTGAAGCTCTGACTTTTCCATTTCCAGGGCCTAGGCCAGCAATGCAATGTTCTTATTCTGTCACTGTGGGTAAGAGAGAAAGGAGACTGCTTCCATAAGAGCGGGGTATTTATATTTTAGGCTGTGTCTAAATTTTGCACTGGCAGTCAGTAGGCGCTTAACAGGGCAGATATAATTAAAAAAAAAGATTTTTCATCATAGTAAGTGATCTAAAACCTCAAAAATATCATACTATATAAAACATTTAACATTTAGTTAATATTTATTTCAATATTTCTCATTATGGGCCTGGAAATATGAGGAAACATATATGAACTATTTTTTTTACATTTGAAGTGATTTTATCCACAGAAATGTTCTTTCTTTAGATAAAATTAAATTTTTTACCCAGAATGTTATATGGTCTTATAATATTCTTACAATAATCCCACAATGAAAAGAATATTTCATATATTGACTGGATTTTTTTACCCAGAATGTTGACGTTCTGTCAAAACTACTTATTTGACAGAACGTCAACATATATTGTAAATACACTTGGAAATGTCACGCATGTGAGAAATGCTCTTGCTTCCCTGAAGACATAACATTCACATTCACATACACACTCACATTCTCATTCACATTCACATTCACATTCACATTCACATTCACATACACATACACATTCACATTCACGTTCACATACACATACACATACACATTCACATTCACATTCACATTCACATTCACATTCACATTCACATACACACTCACACTCACATTCTCATTCTCATTCACATTCACATTCACATTCACATTCACATACACATACACATACACATACACATACACATTCACATTCACAGCCATGTGTGAGCCTTGGTGTGTTCATGCAGAAAAGAGGACTCAGGACACAGACTAGACTAGCTTTTAAAAACAGTGTTTAAATGGCAAAAAAAAACAAAAGACAGTACAAAGTCAAATTAACAGGAGACATTTATAGAACAAGAGAAGAAACTGAAAAACACGACGACAAAACCTGGACAGAACATTTTCCACACAGAACACAACAACTAACGCGCTAACAGTGGAGGAGTTCAAACTCTGACGAGTGTCTGGTTCGGTCCAGAAGCCGGAACATATGATTGCAATTTACTCATAACTGGCAAACTCCAACCAGAAACTGCACAAAGTAGCCTAAAAGATGATGGGCCTGCTGCTTGTGTGTGAAATAGCAAATAGTGTACAAGCACTTATTGTCTCAGCCAATCAGAAATTACCTCAGAGACAAGAATTTGTCAGTGTGACAAGATTGTCTGATGCTTCGGGGTTAACTTTTCCATAGACCTCTGCAGCTGTGCTGTCATTCTGTTGCTGGTGTCATGCCCAAAGGTGCTTCCAGATTTGGAAGCTGTATTAGAGTACCTTGCAAAAGTATTCACCTCCTTGGCTTTTTAGCTATTTTATTACATTCCAGCCTGTTGTTTAAAGTTTTTTTATCTTATATTATGTGACAGAACTGCTCGACGTAGTCGAAGTTGGTGAAGTGAAATGAGAAAATTATATATAAAAAACTGAAATTGTAATGTACATATGTATTCACCCTCTTTGCTATGAAGCTGAAAAGTCCTGGTGTATCCAATTACCTTCAAAAGTCATAGAAATGAAGTCTACCTGTTTGCTCAAGTGTCACATGATCTGTCAGTATAAACACAACTTTTCCGAGAGAGGACCACTAAGCAAGAAGCATCGCACCATGAAGAGTAAGGAGCTCTCCTAACATGTCAGGGACAAAGTTGTTGAGAAGTCAGGGTTGGGTTACAAAAAAAATCTACATTTTTGATGATCCCCAGGAGCATCATCATATAAATCATCTTCAATTGGAAAGAACATGGTACCACAACAAAAAAGCAAGTAGGGCATTAATCAGAGAGGCAGCATAGAGACCAGTGGTAACCCTGAAGAAGTTGCAGAGTTCCACAGCAGAGACTGTAGACTCCATAGAGATGGACTTTATGGAAGATTGGCCAGAAAAAAAAACTTAGTGTTAAAAATAGGAAGGCACATTTTGAGTCACCATGGAAAATGCTGTCTGGAATAACCCAATATATCACCCCAACAACACCACTGCCATGGTGAAACATGGTGGTGGCAGCATCATGCTGTGGGGATCCCTTTCAGCAGCAGCATCTGGGAAACTGGTCCGAGTCAAGGGAAAGATGGATGATGCTAACTACAGGATATTCTTGGGCAAAACTTTTGTCAGTCTGCCTGTGATTTGAGACTCACCTTCCAGCAGGACAATAATGCAAAGTCTACTGCTAAAGCAACACTTGAGTGGTTTGTGGGGAAACATTTTAAATGTGTTTGAATCACCATGTCCAAGTCCAGACCTCAATCCAATTGTAAGATTGAAGATTGCTGTTCACAAGTGAAAACCTCCAACATGAAGGAGCTTGAGCAGTTTTGCCTTGAGGAATGGGAAAAAATGCTAGTGGCAAGAAGTGGCAAGCTCAAGGAGACGTATCCAAAATGACTTGCAGCTGTAATTGCTGCAGAAGGTAGCTCTAAAAAGTACTGAGTTTATGCACACAAGTTTTATTTTGTCCCATTTGTTGTTTCCTCCACTATAAAAATATTATTGTCAAAGTTGTAGGCATGTTCTTTAAATGAAATGGTGAAAAAATTCAATTAATCCATTTTAATACCAGGTTGTGGGGCAAGAAAACACCAAAATGCCAAGGGGGGTGAATACATATGCAAGGCACTGTGTCTCTATAGGGAAAATGCATGCTGTTTTTAGAAAAACGCACCCCTGTGGAAATTAAAATTCTTTCAACCTGATACTATATTCTTCAGTGTACATTTTCTCCCACTTACCTCTGGAAGTCACTCAGCAGGCAAAATATGAACTGCTATGATGCAACATGCAAGCTAACACTTGCGTGTTTCGAAAACCAGCTACGAAAAATTTGCCAGGGCCTGTTTTCAGTTTTTTGTGCAGTATTTTGAATGGGATATCTTACAGTATCAGTTTAATGTGCATCAGTGTAACAGTAGGTTGTAGCAGAATTAGTTTTTTTTTTATTCTTTAACAATCTTTTAATTATTTATATTTGCTTACCACCTCGTTCATTTTTCCCATAAAGAACACCAGCTTAGACCCACGGTCGCCAGTATGGGCATGAAGGCCAGCTACAGAATGTCACAACATCAGAGGTCTAATGCAGTCAGCTTTTCAGCAGCTGTAGAATCAGACAGTAAAGCAGAGACTCCACTCCACTCAGCCGCGATAACTCTGAAGTTCTCTTCAGAGCATCGGTCCGTAAACATCTGCTCAGAAATCAGACTCACTCACAGATGCATACATGTAGTTTGTTCTAGAAAAAAGTGTGATTTTCTCATTCAAAAGTTATACATTTACAAATATATCGATTTTTTTATTATTCCAAACCTATCTGTAAGTACAAAAAGTCACTCTTTGGGTTTCTCCAAACCATCAGTCGCCTCAGTTAAACAGAGAAGACATCTGCATAGCTTTGCTCTAAATGAGCCTGACTTTGCCGAATTGCACAGCCACCAAAATACGCGGAGGTTATATATAAGGTTGTAATACTCTCTTTACTTCAGTTTTTTAAGGTTTTGAATCATCCCTATATTTGTCAGAACTATTTAGCTATCCAAAGGAAGCTCACAATCAAGACCTGAAGTGGCCTTTTTTGTTCCCACAGGCTGGACTATGGTGTCCCCCCTCCCCTTGTAAAAGTTTTAGTGATAGGGACTATGGCAGTAGACCCTTTATATGACTTATTTCAGCTGCAGCACAATCATTCAAGCCTGACCGTACAATAGTGATAGACACCTGACTCAAAAAGCATTTAGCTCTGACAGCCTTGAGGACAGTTTGCTTGTAGTTATTTAAGATTCTTTCCTTCGTGTGGGGATATGAACACATTTGTGGGACTGTTGTCTGCGTAGTTCTGTGAATTAGCGCTGCAAACTGCCTGCAGGGTGATAGGATCATTCACATCACTCCAGACTGCACTTGAGGCCTGAGTATGCTTTTATTATTGGCTTCTACCATTAGTTCTTCTCAAATTAGTTGTATCCAGGTACACTCATTAGATATTCCACTGTTACATAATGCTACCATGTGTTTCCTCTGAGCACCACTGCATCATTTCAAACTGCTACTAACGCACCGGACAGCTCAACATGCTTGGAGGAGAACACTGAGTGCCAGTTCTGTTATGTCAGAAAACGGATGCCCATGTTGAAGAGATGGGAGAAAGAAATCTATCCCTCCAGATTAGGGATGGCTGTGGCATCGCTGGGAATTTAAATCACCACATGCATTTGAAGGCTTAACCTAAAAGGTTTTCTAACACCTAAATATGTTTAGGCAGCCAAATTGGTTGGATCATCAGTATATTAGCCTTTTTGAAAAATATTTATCCAATTTATTAGGTTGTAATCAGTTTGCACTTGACCTACTACATTTATTTTCATAAATGCCTTAAATTTACCCGAATTCAAATATGTCATATTTGGCAAATATGTCAAATATATCATACGCATATAAAAAAGATGTTTGGCGACCTGTGCTGAAGTCGCCATGTGAATTATGTATAACATTACTTATATTATTATACATCTGAATCAAGTAAATGTTTCTCACTGACTGAGAATAAGGCCCCTTTGTCCCTGAACATGTGAATGAACATAAAAAGTCTTTTCAAAGTCTTTTTGAATTCTGCAGCTCTCAAAGGACAGTTCACAACCTGCAACCTACAGCCTGACATCAAACCTCTAACCTGAGCCATTTGCAGTCTAGCTCGTCCTGAGTTAAAGGCCAAACCGGTCCTACAGTGTGTCAGAGCTAAATGTTCCATCGAACCTGACTGGCAGTGGGGTGAAGAGAATATGTCTGAGGCACTAGGAGGGGAAGCTGGCCTCTGATATGGGGTAAATGTGGTAACCCTGTACAAATCACCCTGAAGCAGAGCTTGAATCAGTTCAGTTGAGGATAACAGCCAAGGACCTTCCTTCGTTCTATAAGTCTCTTATATTTGCATCGATTTCCCTGGGCCCTCATCTGTAACGATCTGAAGGAGTGGAATAGTCGGGGCAGATAAAGTGCAAAATGGCTCGAGGCCTTTACGTCGTTTAGTGGTTATTCACTCTCCTGTCTTAGTCTTTGGCTAGGTCAGTCATTGGGTTTGCTTTCACTGCTTTTCCTTGACTTTCTCACTACCTATATTCCTCTATCTATATTGCTCTCTCTTTTTTTCACCATTTACTAAAAGGTGCTGCATTGCATTTGCTTGATTCAAAGCTATACATTATTTCCCCCAGGAATAAAAGCAAATCTCTTGACAATAATTGCTTTGATATTATTTTGATAATATTTGTAAATACTTGGAACTAATGTACGAATTTGAATCAAGTAAAATTCAGTGCTTTGCCTTTTTTTTTATCAGTTCTTCAGTCTTTCTCGCCAGCATACTCAGTTCTTCTTGAAAAATGAGAAGAGGCGCTTGTCACCGTCAGAGAGGCGGTGGGGTCGCCTGGAAGAGGGTCCAGAGTGGGCGCGGGGGCCCATGTTGGCCCTGGAGAAAGAGTACGGAGAATCCCTCCATTCCTCCTGATGCTTATCCATCAACTGCTGATCGATCACTCTGTGCATATCATCCTGAGAGAGAGGGAATGAGAGAAGGAGAGAAGGAGAAACAGGACTTCAGGTTATCTGTCACTGTTACAGCTGTAGACAATAGGAAATAGGAGAAGTGGACAAAAATGATGAAATGCATATGGAAATACAAGGACGACTGAACAAAAATGAGGACTGATACCATGACAAGACATAAGTGAAATGGATGGATCTCAGCATGCCATGACACATCCCCATAGACGAGTGTCGGGTTAGAGGTTATAACCTAGAGATGGTCAGATACCACATTTTCTTGAGTGCAGCCTGTTACCAATGAAATCAATTAGTCTTTGCAGAACAAGCATTCGAGCCTGGCCTCAAAATATCTAGTGATACACCACCTGACTCAAACATCATTTAGCTCTGACAAGCTTGAGGACAGTTAGTGGTTATTTAAAATTTTGCCTATTTCTTTTGTGTGGGTATATGAACAAATTTGAAGGAAATTTGTTGAGAGTTGAGAGTTAGTGCTGCACACTGTCTGCACCCGAAACCGGATGGCCCTGTTTTATTCACATCACAATGGACTGCACTTGCATGTTTGTCCTTTTTTATTTTGCCATATTTTTCTCAATTACATCATATCCAATTCCACCCAATAGCTAGACCTTCCACTGTTACACTTCTCTACCAATCTGGGAGGATGAAGGACCAGGATGAACCTCTGCATCTTTTTAGATGATATATTTCAATCAGATCAGGTAGTTTTGTTCTTCAGTATCTGATTCTCTGCTTGCATCAGCATAGTACAGAGACAAGGGTATCGGAACAGCGCCATCTATAGGTCAACCCCCAGTTTGGATGTCCGTATGGGTCGAGATGGCATATAGGAGCTCACCTCTAAGGCAGGAAAGGGCTACCACAGGGGGAGAGGGGGTTCGTACGGAAGCTGAGAAAGGCCACTAGATCAGAAACCACAAGAGCCACACAGTGAACAGCCCTGAGGAGGCAAACTGCAGGCAGGGAGAGAGAGAGAGAGAGAGAGAGAGGGAAAGAAAGAAAGAAAAAGAGAGAGAGACATAGGAGAGCTACAAGTTATACAGGGAGAGGGGAGGACACGTAGACACACAAACACACATACTTGTATACACATATATATACATACACACACGCACACACACACACACACACATACACACATCTTAAAGCAATGGCTCTGCCAAAACGGAAAAATGTCTTTAATCCAGATATAGCTGAAGAGCCAAGGCTTGGCATCTGCATTTTCCAGGCCTTATACCCATTAGCTGCACCAAGGCGATGCTAGAAGCACCCCTTTAGCATTTGTATATAATTTGTAACTCAATACAGCTTTAATATTACACTTAAATTAAATGGAAAGGAATTAGGTAGTATAATGTTTTGGTGACAGTGTGGGAGTAGATCAGAAAGGAAACTGCTTGGTGGTGCCAGGCCAGTAGGGGGCGCTAGTCTTGCTGACAAAATGAAGCATTTATAATTATGTGGCTATCAAAAAAAGGCACAATGATAAATAAATGCAGAGGACAGTTTAATGCTGTTCACACTCTGATGTAGTGTGGTGTGGTGTGGTGTGTTCACATATGACAAATGGACACTTTATGCTTACTTTGACCAGATATCACTTGATAGCTTTATGTTAACTGGTGCCTAGATGTTTCAGTAATGTGTTAGCTACTTTAACCTTGTAGGTCCTGTGCAAAACTAGTCATGGACAATTAGACATCAAACATGACTTGGCAGATCAGCTGCATTTGGTGTAAGGGGCAGTCATGTGATCTTTTTCAAACAATTGCTTTAAGGGACAGTGAGAAAGAGAACAAGATACTAAATCCTGAAAAGAAAGGAAACAGTGGACAGAAAAGAGAGACAAAAACTAAAACTCAATGAGCGATAAAAAGACAGAAGAGGGAAACCCCCTTGGATACAGAGAGAGGAGGACAGAAATAAAGAGATCCTTCAGATCATCTACCTGATATCCAACAACACCTTCAACAGAAGAGGTTCAGGTCCATTGGAGTATCAATAGCAGTTGTACACATCCAACTTTTAATTAGCGTCCTCTGTTTTTTCTGCTCTGCTCGAAGAACTACTCACATTTTTAGAAGCAAGACTATGACCAACCATGTCCCATAGTTCTAATACAGCTTTTCTCAATCCATGTCCTGGGGGACCCCATTCCACAAACATTTTAATGTTTTTCCTCTCTTAAATATCTACATCTACCCAAGTAATGCTTGGTAACTACCTGATTACACTCCCAGCACAGAGAACACCAAAATGTGCAGAGCAAGGGGCAGTAGCGTAACAACATAGTCATGGGCCCAGGTGCCAAAATTAGATCCGGGGCCTTATACTGTTCCATTTTTATCCCGAGGATGCTTTAGCTCTGAAACATGCAATACACATTAAGGGTGACTACAATCGCCTCTGAAAAGAACCAGAAGCACGGACGTAGTTTATATAGATTGCAATTATAATATTATATTATAATTTCTGCAGCAAAACGAAACAGACCGAGATTTCGCATCTTGTGGCTGAAGGTCACGTCTCCACTCTGCTCCGCTCCGCTTTCTTTGTACTGTAGCTTTCTGCAAACCGCAGCAGACCTGGATTACGGATGTTTTTATTTGAAGGTTGGATTTTTAATGCTGAGGTTTTTTTTTTTAGATCACGGGCACCTGCTGAACCTGCTATAGTTAAGCTACTGGAAAGGGTGCTCCAGGGCCAGGGTTAGGAATCATTGTTCTAGTATAAACCAGGACGGACTCTGTATAGCGGACACATATAGTAAATGATTAGTGTCCTTTCTGCGCCTGTGTGTTTGTGGAACTCACCTGCCAGGCTTCTAGCTGTTGCGACAGGTTAAGCTTCTGCTGGATAGCGTCCAGGAGTTGACTGTTCAGAGACATTATGTCTATCTTACACTTAGCCAGCTCCATCTCCACTGCTTTTTTCCTGTAGTTGAGGAAATGAGAGAGAAAGAGAATGTGATGGTCTGTCTCATGGTAGGGCAGGATCTTCATGACAGAATGAGGTCGTAGTTAAAAGTCTGTGAGGACACATCATCAGACAAGGAGGAACCTTTCATGTAATATTCTGTTTTGAGGTGCCCTTTTTCTGTAACTCACAATAATGTGATACTGTGAAGTAGCTGTGACAAATAGTTATGTATTTTTTAACTTGTTTAGGAAAATCACACTTCTCACTTTTTTGAGAGTAGACTTTGATGTAGTAGGTAAAAACGTTTGTTTACAGTTCACTCCCCAGTCATTATGATTCATTTGTGGACAGCAAGCTGCAGAAACTATTTTGTATTAAAAGTTTTACGATGCCACAAAGATCTGTTTATTTTGCTGCTTCTTGATTGCAGCACAAAACATGGCAGCCAATGAAAACAGAGGCTGGAAATTAATAAAGATTTCTTAATAATTGTACTGTATTTTCTGCAGAAAGCAATATAAATAGACCACTGGGGAACTACAAGAAAGAGGCAAGAAGCCTTTATAATATATAATATAATATAATATAATATAATATAATATAATATAATATAATATAATA
>JBBKCR010000016.1:6027151-6039453 GCA_037577295.1 Ladigesia roloffi
CACTTTGCTCCCCGAGACCGTCTCCACACACTGCTCCCCGAGACCGTTTCCACACAATGCTTCCCGAGACCGTCTCCACACTTTGCTCCCTCAGACCGTCTCCACACACTGCTCCCTGAAACCATCTCCACACTTTGCTCCCCGAGACCGTCTCCACACACTGCTCCCCGAGACCGTCTCCACACACTGCTCCCTGAGACCGTCTCCACACTTTGCTCCCCGAGACCGTCTCCACACACTGCTCCCCGAGACCGTCTCCACACTTTGATCCCCGAGACAGTCTCCACACACTGCTCCCCGAGACCGTCCCCACACACTGCTCCCCGAGACCGTCCCCACACACTGCTCCCCGAGACCGTCTCCACACACTGCTCCCCGAGACCATCCCCACACACTGCTCCCCGAGACCGTCCCCACACACTGCTCCCCGAGACCGTCCTCACACACTGCTCTCCGAGACCATTTCCACACACTGCTCCCCGAGACCGTCTCCACACACTGCTCCCCGAGACCTTCTCCAGACACTGCTCCCCGAGACCGTCTCCACACACTGCTCCCCGAGACCGTCTCCACACTTTGCTCTCCGAGACCGTCTCCACACTTTGCTCCCTGAGACCGTCTCCACACTTTGCTCCCTGAGACCGTCTCCACACACTGCTCCCCGAGATCGTCTCCACACACTGCTCCCCGAGACCATCCCCACACTTCTCCACACGGGTGCAGAACTCATGGCTGCCCGCTACTTCACTTGGTGAATGGGTTTAAATGCAGAGGAGGAATTCTGTGCTGTTCACACTGTGTGCAGTGGTGTGTTCACGCGTGACCGATTGATCACTTTCACTTTTAGATATTCCTCCTCCACCGCCCCTCCCCCTCCCCCCATCCCACGCTCAAGTTCAGGAGGAGATTCTGACGTTGTTTGCGCGCTGCATTATGAATAATTTTCAATTTTAACAATATATATATACATATATGAATATAACGTGTTCAAAAACCTCATGTGACATCAAGTGAGTAATGAGATGTGACACACTTGATGATGTGTTGTGAGACATTTCAGGCCTCAGGAATTCATGACCATGACTTTCTTAATGACCACACTATGTATGTCAGGGACCTCCAACCCTTGAAGGGCTGGTGTCCGGCACAGTTTTTTTTATTTCACTTCTAAAACACACCAGTTACTCGCTAGGTTTATCTTAATCAGAAACTTATTTTGATCCCAGAGGAAATTGTTTATGCTACGACTGCACAGACACACAGAGATGATCTCTAAAACACTCCAGAATATGATCTGAAAATACAAACACACAAACTCTAAACATTTCATGAGTATCTTTGACCAAGTCAACCAAACTGGACACCTGACCTCCAGGACCAGAGCTGAGCACCTCTGTCGTGTATCCTCAACCGGATCTGTACATTTTTTTATGTTTGTGAGGGGACCTCAGTGTTCCCTGTCGTTCTGTAAGGTGTCAGTGGAGAAACTCTTCAACAGCAGAATGTTGTTTGAGAAATCTAGAGCTGGGCAACAGGGCTATTGTTCCGTAGAGTCTGTTTTGATGGATTTTGACGGTGTTGTTTGTTGGAAACCTGAGACATATGTGCATTCTTTTTAAAGACAGTTTGTGAGTTCAACTGGACATCAAAGGGTTTCCTGGAAGCCATGATCAAGCTAATCTGATAAATATCGCATCCCGTCTGCGAATACATTTCTCCACTGCCCGCCATGTCCCTCTGGGGACTGGCTTAAACCACACACAATACCTTGTTGCCTGGTAACATCACCAGTAGGAGAGAGAGAGCGAGAGAGAGAGAGAGAGAGAGAGAGAGAGAGAAATATAGAAAGATGGAGAAATGGAGAGAAAGAGAGCTTTCAGTCCTGTCCATGTAATCCATTTTCATTTTTTGTTTCGTTTTATCAGATGTTTAGATTACACAACCATATGAACATCATAGGTTGGGAGGAATGCCTGCATGAAAGCTACCAGTGATTTAATTTATTTTTTGTTTTTATTTGTTTCACTTTAAAAACTTATATTTATTTACTACAATATTTAAAACCAACTCTATTAAAGCATTTTCGACAATATAATGCATTTAGTACCCAGTCTTTTCGGAGTATTTCCTGGAGGGTTTTATTTTGACTTTATTATATTTTATATTACTCGTCTGGGTGTCTCTGCGCCTGGTCCGTCATTGCATAAGCAATTTCCCTGCGGATCAATAACAGTTTCTGATTCTGATTCTGAAAGAGCCGTGAGGGAGCAAAAACTCATTAAAAGCGATTTATGATGTATTTCTCTTAGAGTTATTAATCGGTTCTACAGTAGCAGAAAATAGAAGTTCTGTTCTAGTTCTTCGCTCTGAGTTTGATGGTGAGGGCTGGAATGGAGGGACGCCTGCTGATACACTGCAGCACCAACAGATGGGCTGCAGCCTGTTATTTTGCACCTATATATTGAACATATGAAAGAGAAATTCATAATGTGACCAGAAAACATAAGCATGTGGTCGGTGTTTCTAATTAAAGGATATGACTCTCCTCCCTCAAAAGTTTGATGTAGTGTGTTAAAAACATTGTGAACACATATCATTCACCAGTTAATGCAACACACATACGGAAAATCATCTAAAAAACAACATGGTTTGACCTGACTGTCCACATTCAGCCTACAGTAATTTGGTCCCGCCCACTGATGCTGTAATTATAAGGATTGTTTTAGTTGACATGTGAATAAGGCACAATATTCACAGCCAATCAGAACACAGGTAATTCCTATATAGCCGGCATAAAGGCACAATTACAAGAATCCTTTCTCAATTACACATGATAAATAAAGGTAGAAAAAAACAGTCATTGTTTTTGAGGCATAAAACCATGTAAGTTGGCCTTACGGAAATAAAATATACAGAAATGCACACACAACTTTTAAGTGGATGTAATAACAGCCACGTTAGAAACAACCTGAAGAAGGTGACAGCAATTTCACTGACAAACAGAATCAGACAAACTGAGTCATCATGCAAATAGTGTCAATATCTTTGCAACTAAGTAATTATAATTCATAACAAGTCCGAGTCTTTTAGAGAAAAACATAGCATTTCAAGTAAAAGAACTATGGAGTCTCTGAGTTGCTTGTAATATTATCTGTGTGCTGGGAAGTGCTGATTTAGCATCGAAAGACTGTAAATCACTTTTAGAGTAAATTTCAGGTGTCACCAGTGTAGAGTGGATATTTAACCCCATTCAATATTTGAATCTCTGTACCTGTAGCATGTGATTAGTTATCATGGACAATAACTTTGAAGCATTTACACTGATAACCTTTAGATTATAGTAGTCTGATATACAAGTGTTGTTCAGTTCCAGGTTGATGCCATTGCTGTCATAAAAAAGTAGTGTATTGTCCAAAGTAATGTACAGCATTTCTGAATTTTCCCCGGATAGAAGCGCCTGGTCCATTCATGTGAAAAATATTCATATTACATTTAAGATTAGATCAGGTTAGACGGACTATCACAAGATGTGGAGGTATGATATTCCTTCTAACATGAATTAATTTGTATTGGGACCTGAATATGAATATCATACTTCTAACTGATTCTTCCACCCAACAATATATAAGGAATAAAGAACATAAGGAATATATAAGGAATATTTTGTCAATGCCAATCATGATTTTGACAGGACGTTTCTTTCCAAAAGTAAGTACCTTCTCTGATTAGTGAATGTAGCTGCTTTAAGGTGAAACCCATTTTTAACCCAGTTCACAACGCCCAAAGCCAAGCATGAGATACAGGAGCACAAAGCCCCAATAGCTTTTCCCAATAGCTTTGTGATAAGCTGGTGTGGTGATTATGATCAAAATTAATTACCAAACAAATGTTCTCATGGCTGAATGCAATAAACCACCTGGTCCAATCCCACGGCAGAGCTTGGCTTGCACATGGGGCCATCAGTGAAAGCGGGTACCACGGGCACACTAACATCAGAATTGGATCACAGAGCAATGGGAGAAGGTGACCTGGTCTGATGAATTATTCTCCCGTTTACCTAATGGTGTGTTACACAACTGGCAGTGTGATGCTCGGGGCAACATTCTACTGGGAAACCTGAAATCCATCTCAATTGAAATGTTTCTTTTTACATGGGCTGTTTTAGTGACATCTTCCCCATTTATCTATCTACCCGTCTATCCATCCATCCACCCACTCACCCAACCTTCCATCCTGAAAAACCATCAACCATCTGTTTGACCTGAAACACGCTATAGTAGAAAACCATGGGTAGGTGTTGAAGTACCTGCCCACTAGCCAGTGTTATAAGTGTGTTTTAAGATAACAGTTTTTTTTGGTTCTCTGTTTAAGCACAGGAAAATGCCTGTCTGTGGCAACATGGTCGTACACTACAGATGCAGCAAAAAGAGAGTCATTTGAAAAATGTTGGAGTATGCCTTTAAGCGGAGCCCCTACAGTGGAGATAAATGCCCTGATCGAAGAGCGCAGAAAAGAGTGAGTTCAGGCAGTGACTCAGTCTGCATGTATTACAGTGATTAGAGAGAGAGCTACTGCAGTGCAAGAGAAGGGTTGGAGAGAGAGTGAGAGAGGGAGAGTGTGTGAAAGAGTGGATGTGTGTGTGTGTGTGTGTGTATGTGAGGCATTTGCGAGCGTGATTTGCTGCTCTACTCTGGGATGCAGTTTGTGTCTCCCTCCCTCTTCCTTAGCTCTCTATTCCCTCTTCCCTTGCTCACAGATTTTCTCTCTCCATCTTCTTCAACAACTCCACACTGCACTCTGAAGATGATTCCTCTGAAAGCTTCAAACCAAAGTAACCCGTCCTCCTGCTCATGGATGGTCAAGAAGACCCACCACCCTTGGGCTTCCTTACAGTGGAGCTGCCCCATCTAAAGTGGATCCTGGGCAAAGGTAAACCACTTCTGCTCCTGTCCATGTGGGCACTCTGGCACCGATGCTCCAGAGAAGTGCCACTGTATGTGTGTGTGTTTGTGTGGGAGTCAGGAAGTGTAATGATGTTTATTTGGTTGGTAGTATGTGCTGACTCTGTAAAGGCTTGATCGTGGCTGTAGAAATGCATCTGGAGTCAGTCTCGGGTGCAGCTGGTCTCTCTGACAGGGGTAGGTTAGGCAGGAGATGAGAAGTTGTGAGCGAGACTGCCAGCACAGGTGCTCACACTGTTGGAGGCAGAACACTCACGCGCACACACTCACACACGCACCACACATCACGACTCTGAGGCTGCAGAACCGCTACTTTGCTCACTCGTCATTTGTCCAATGGGGTTTTCTAACATAGATCTATACCTATCTCTAGCAAAACCAAGTAGAATAGAATATGCAACTGAAAATAATAGAATAGAATAGAATGGAGCTTTCTAGTTTAAATGAATGGAACCCATATATATGTATATATATGTGTATGTGTGTCTGCACATATATATATATGTTTGCTTGAATGCAGTATTTTTAAAGATCGAGCCAGCTGCCCATAGACTAGATGGAAAAGTACTGTATGTGGGTGTAGTGGCAGTGGAAAAGGAATGCATCAGGAAAAGAGCAGTATAAGGAGCTAAGGTGACGGCTGACGGATGAGACTTATTTCTATGGAAACAGCATATCTCTACAGTCCTCCTTCCTCTACTCTATTTCCTCTCTTTCTGTTTGTCTCTTCCCATAGCCACAGCTACAGGAGACAAATAACTGACGATTTGCCTCTAGAGAACATTTGAAAGGAAGATGCCAACAGTTAATTCAGCCTTATTTGAACAATATGCAAAACTTGATTGCTTTAATGTGCACCCCACACACCACAAGACCACACTTTTAACATTTGTTTTTTTATGTACCAAAACCTGTCATTTTCTTCTTCATTCATCAATTTACAGTCCTCAGAGTTAAAACAAATTGTGCTTTTAAAGATCACTTCATTTAAACGTTCTTTATTCTGATTGGCTGCCTCAAATTATGCCTCAGTCAACAATTCCGAATCTCACTATGATTTCATAAGAGTGGGCAGAGCTAATCTGCTGCAAGCTGAATTCAGGCTTTGGACATCACAAAAGCACAACAGTTTTGCATCTTATCTGTGGACTGGTTAGCAAACTGTACAATTTAAAAACTTTCAGATTTGCATGTTTACATTTGTTTAACAAAAGGAATATAGTATTCCCTGATGTGGACTCTTTAATGCTGCAAAAACAGAAATAAGTGCTTTGCTGCAATTCATGCAAGTCACTCAGCAAGCTGTAGCTTTCTGAAGTAAGCAGTCACTGGTGTCACTTTTAATCCGGGGTTTGATGTACTTAGGTTTAGGAAGAGCACATGCCTGCCTGGGCCTCCTTTCAGTGCACCCATCACTAAGCTACTCAGATTCTCCCCTCTCAGCAGAGCCTCAGCTGCTCTGCACCCCTAGGAGCAGTAGGAGTAGGAGCAGAAAGCACAGGCCTATTAGCTGATTACTGCAATTAGTTTGGTGTTAGTTTCTTATTTAGATCAGCCTGCCTGTGTTAGTGAGATCTAGTTAGTGTTACTGCTACACTACATGGACAAAATTATTGGGACACCCCAGTTTTTCATGGATCTGGTAAGGTTCCTTACTTCCAGTGCAGGACAATCTTAATGATTCTGTATACCAAGACATTTTGGACAACACTATGCTTCTGTGCTTTGTGTTTAAGTTTGACTGTGTCCCAGTGCACAAATCAAGCTCACTAAATACATGACTGTATTACTTTGATGTGGAAGAACTTGACTGGCCCAGACCTCAACTCCATCCAACACTTTTGGGACGAATTGGAACAGAGACAGAGCCAGACCTGTTCATTCCATCAGTACTGGACCTGCTCTACAGCGCAAGTTCACACAGAAAGACTCGGAAATCTTGTGGAAAGCCTTCCAAGAAGAATGGAAGCTATTATAGCTGCAAAAGCTAAAATCTATTAATTTCTTAAATCTATTAATACATTGTTACTGTAATGCTCAACCGTCCCAATACTTTTGTCTATGTAGTGGACCATGATTGGAAATGGTTCGTTTTATGTGCGTTTGTTATTACGTTATTTCGAGTTCTGTGCATGACAGTTACTGTCTGGTTCTGTGTATGTGGTATTATGTGGCAAAAAATGAGTAAACCTGTGACAAACTGTGATAAATCCAGTCCTGTCACAGTTCTCGTGAGTAGTAGCAGCTAATGCGCGTCGTGATGCTAATCCCCCTGTCAGCCCGGCTCCGAGGGGAAACGGGACTCTCAGACTTGTCGAAGGGAAGAAAAACCTGTTTAAAAGATACGACCACCGAGCAGGTCCTGGAGTCGTGACTGAGACTCAAGCAGGGCTATGTACGTCGTGACGGCAGAAACCGGTGATGGGACGTGAGCTTCATGTAAAAAAGAGCCAAGAGGGACGATTGGTATGGAGATTGTTTACAAACTACCTCAGGGCCATCCTGGATCAGTCCTCAATTTCTCCATCGAAATAAAAAATAACCGGAGGGGTATGATTGAAAGTTTATCTATAAACTAAATCTCTATTCATAATATAACAACCGTCTGCACTGAAATAATACATACCATCTCTCTAAATTCCCTATCAAACATGTCATACAAAGTCTATACCGTGGTAACACCACAGGGAAAAATGCAATGGAGTCAACATTGACTAAATCTGCTTCCAACCATTCTATTATATTTTATAATTTATTTAAATATTTATTAAATAAGTGGCCCAATCTCATGACTTTTCGTGAAGCCATCACAATAATCTATTGTTGTAGCCAATGAATGAACACTTTTATCCAATATTGTAAAAATACACTACATATTTCCCACTGTAACTGAGTTGATTCTTTCTTATTTTTGTAATTTGTAATTTACCCCTTAATTTTAATTAAATGACCATTTGTTTGCAAACCGATCTCTTAATTTTACCTTAAAAGTGGCTTTAATGAGTGTTAAACCCCTTAACCCTAAACATAAGGCATTTTTCCCAGGAGGTTTGGTTATTTAAGGGGCAAATTTTTCAAATTAAGGGAAATTTTCAGTTGTTTTACCACTTAATCAGCCTTAATCTATGCATTTTCCCCTTAATTTTTCATAAATTTTCTGGAAATTAAGCTAAAAATTAAGGTAATTGTAAGGAGTAAAATTAAGGAGTTTGGTTTGGTTTTGACTGCTGGTGTTACACACTGCGCATTAACAATACACAGGGTAGTGAAGCGTTGTCCTTGCACAAAGAAAAGGCCTACAGCGTAATTGCAGCACGTTCTTTAATAGATTTTAAGTAGTGATGGAAGTGCAGCCATTAAGCGTACCTCAGTGTCACCACTAGCACTTAACAAGTGTTGCTCAATGGTATCTCATTTGCACCAATGGCAGTCCTGGGATTCAAATCTTCAGATCAAGAGGCAAGTCCCTAACCACCAGGTCACCGGCTTCCCCAAAAAGCTGTGTAGTTTAATGGGTGCAAAAGCTTACAAGTTTCAACAAAATAATCACCAGTTAAAAAAAAGCAGGACGGCTTTGATGCATCCTTTACTGCAATTATTTTGCTGCTGGGATGTTTTTTTCTGCCTCATTTGCTGGACCTCATTTGGAATTTGTTCGTACCATTCAGCTCCGTGCAAAAATCTGGAAACTGGGGAGGCCAAGACATAATTCTTAAAACATTTTGCATTTCTTTGGGCTGGATATAATTTTTGGACGGTTTTGAAGAATGCTTGGGATCATTATCCTGTTGAAGAAGGACATTTTGTCCAGTGAAATGTAAACAAGTAGGGATTGACTGATGTTGAATACATTTTGATTTTGAAAACTTTCCTTTTACCTTGATCCAACACAAAGTGAATGTCAGTAACCTAAAGACAGACCTGATAATTCAAGATAAATGTTTAGACTATAAAATGAATAACAATATTGCACATATCTGGCCTTTAGTGTATAATGCAAGTTATGTTATGGGTGACACTATCCTTAAAGCCAGGAACATATTGAATTGTAGTTTTCAACATTTTAATACATTTGCTTATGAA
Organism: Ladigesia roloffi; assembly: GCA_037577295.1. Taxonomy (NCBI): domain Eukaryota; kingdom Metazoa; phylum Chordata; class Actinopteri; order Characiformes; family Alestidae; genus Ladigesia; species Ladigesia roloffi. Next base: position 6,036,196 of record JBBKCR010000016.1, read on the forward strand.
GAAAAAGGGACAATGCACTGTTTCAAATTGATTGCACCAACTCACAGCCAAGCATTTTTTTCTGCCATGCATTGTATGTGTCTACACCATGACACTAGAACTGGGAGTAATAATTACAGGAATCTGTTGAATTTATATGTGATTATGAATGCATTCATTAATTACAGTTTCAGATGGCAGTGGGTGGTTATATGTTACAACAGGGAAAATCAGACTGTGAGCTGTAGGCCAGTAAAAGACCCTTAATGGGGGAAGTCACCTGTATTTCTTTTAATAATTTCTGTTTAATTAGATTGTTAAGATATAAACATATTCAGTCATTGTGGTGTGATTCTTGTGACGCTTCATCTTAGTGGTGAGAAATGGAACCAGACATCTGAAGAGTTTAGTTCTCCTAAGTTACATTATATTACAGCAGTCAGGTGCCTTATTTTTATGGTAACTTTGGCCTACAACATATTCCTAAGATATATTCAGGGTGAAAATGTACGTGAACTTAGTTCCCCCCAAAAAATTTATTCCTGATTATTATTATCCACATGACATATAAACGCTTGGAAGACATGTAGAGTCACTTAGAAGACGTGTAGAGTCACTGGTGGTTTTGAAAGGAAATACGGTGGTTACCTTAAAATGACTGGTTTCTTTCATCATGGCTGTGAAAAAATAATAATGTTTTATTTATGCTTAAATTTGATTCTTTACAATGAACCATTTCACATCATTGTAAATCAATCTGAACGAATATTTACATCTAAACAATGGTCTTGTGCTGAATTATGTAAAATGTCAGTGAATTTGTCTTTTCAAGGCATGATTTACCAAAATAAACACAAAAATGTAAACAGTCTACTCAGTAAGCCAAGACCAGAATTTGGTGGTCAGAATGGTGGTTTTCATTAGTTTTGCACTGAAACAGATTTTAATTGAACTGAATGATTCACATGATTCACAGCAATAAATAGTAAAGTTATGTAATAATAATAACGATGGTAGATTAAATAGTAAGTTAAATAATTGAAAATTACACCAAGAGTTTAAGGAGGTAAAACTGCCAACGCTCAGGCTACTGATACTTTGAGAAAGGATGTTAAACCTAAGAAGATGGTGAGATATTCAGTAGGATTACAGCATCAAAAAATGGAATGGCAGTTAGATAATCCATTTGTCTCTCTCTCTCTCTCTCTCTCTCTGTAAGAATATAAAACAGCGCACTAGTGTACAGCCAAAAGAGCGTCTTGTATAGGTTTATGTGTTTGATCATATATGTACTGGTGAAAATCCCATGAATACATTAAGTGAATCATTTTGCACTGTATGAGGACCCCATAGCCATCTCAGTTTCCCAGTAAAATTAGCTTGTATAATTAGCTTAAATATTATTTTCTTTTGAAAGAATACCCTTTTAAGCATGAATTGAAATTGCAGTAATTAAAAGTTTAGTAACTATGTTCCCTTTTGGCATGTAAAACCTGTATCCATTGTGTTGCATGGCACAGGTCATAAAATTAGCTACACCCAAACTGTTTTGTGCCTTGTTTGTCCTGTAGGGAGCCATGTGAGGTATGGCTTTTCTCCAGAGCTCACTTGAGTCATAGTACCATTACTTACATCCTTAATGAATGCATTTGGATGCTGTGCCTGTGTTGTAGAATTTAATAATAAGAATTAAAAAAAGATATTCATATATCTGCAGTTAGTAATTCTATTAGAAAAAAAACAGTCCATTCTGATTAAGCTCTTTCAGAAAGACAAGCCATAGTGTCATTAATTCTAATAATCGGTCAATTATGATTTTACTTAAGCACTTTCAGAAAGATACGTTGAAAATCATGAATAAATTTTTTTAGGCACACAACCTTACATTACTATTAATCACCATTTAATTATTGATCTGCACTGCAGTCTCTATCATGTTTTTGTGATGAGACTTTGGTAATAAAGTATTCTTTGAATGGTGTTTTCAAACAAAAAATGAATAAATCAAGAACTGCTGCTGAGCCCCAGTTCTTTAATGAGCCATACAAGTGTCCACAAAGTGGGCAGAATTTCACAAGAAGCCTTTTCTAGGTCCATTATTATTCAAAGGGGCTTGGAATTCCCAGTAGTCCACCAAAGCAGGTTATTGGAAGTGTGTGAGGCCCTCATCCTTTTTGCCCCGCTACATATTTTTGCCTAAAACAATGGCTCAATAAGTTGTCCACAGATTTGAAGCAGCAGCAGGCAACAGCTTTTGACCTCGATAACTCATGCCATTTAAGTGTTGCAAATCTGTTTGCTAGTGGATCACTCAAAACAGTTCTCTGTTGTTGTGGAGCCACTTCAATTAGAGAAAATGTCAATCAAAGCTCAGGAGACTTCCCACGCATAGACTGTACCTGGTTTCAAATAGCACTCTGGTTAAAGTCAGAGCTGTGGCCATTTCTGAACAGATGAAATGTGCCGATTTTGTTCCGTTTGAAAATGTATGATGTTTTGTTGCTGACATATCACTGGAATATGAAATGAAACTGTACATATTACATAATACAAGTGGGAACGACATTTGATCTTGCTTTGGATCAGGAGAGATTCTCAAAATGTCAGATTTTTTTGTGCTCTGTGTTTCCCCTTCTAAAATGAAACTTTATATAGTGTTGTCAGGTATCAGTTACAACACAATGGCTTGAAAGAGAAAAAATGCAGAGACATAACTATATTTTAGGCCTTATTGGGTCACTTTTTTTGGAACAAACGGCATGAAATCAATCAAGAAAAAAGTTAGGGTAACCTGTTTTTATTGGAAGTATTATAAATGCAAAGAGAGTTGAATCAACATTTGGTGCAGAAGACAAGTGAACCCAGTTTTAATAGTAAAATTATATGAGGCTCTTGCTGTGAGAGCTGTGATTTCTGTTGAATGTGAGTGAAGTGACGTAGAGTGGTTCATGTAGTAAGTGTAGAGCAGTTCATTTATTAAGTATAGTGTGGTTCGTTTGTTAAGCGCAGAGTACTTAATTTATTTAGTGTAGAGTGGTTAATTTGTGTACATTTAATAAACCACTCTACACTTAACAAATTTTGTTAAGTGTAGAGCGGTTTATTAAATGTAGAGCGGTTCATTAAGTGTAGAGTGGTTTATTAAGTGTAGAGCAATTAATTTATTAAGTGTAGAGTGGTTTATTAAGTGTAGAGCACTTAATTTATTAAGTGTAGAGTGGTTTATTAAGTGTAGAGCGGTTAATTTGTTAAATGTAGAGTGGTTTATTAAGTGTAGAG
>JBBKCR010000016.1:6039553-6052003 GCA_037577295.1 Ladigesia roloffi
CTCGTGACGACACATTGATGTCTTAAGACATGAAACGAACGTTTTTTGTGAGAAACTGAACAGTATTTATATCATTTATATCAAAGACGACCGTCTCGAGCTAGGATACGCAAACGCCGGAATCTCTGTGCTCTGTGTAAAAGAGTGACGTATTCACGCAACAGATCACTTACGGCGTTTGTGTAACCTACGCCAACGAGCATACACAGGGGGCTCCAGACCATGGACATGTCTGTGCATGGTTTGTTTATTTTGAAAGGTCTGACGCCCATCCGCTTCCATGAAATAACTACCAGACTGCTACGGCTAAAGCTAATAATGTGCGTCCGTGTTCTGCTGAGGAAACAAAGTCACCATCCACTTGGATGCCCTGGGGGTAAGCAAATAAACATCAGATTTTCATTTTGGGGTGAACTATCCCTTTAAGGATGACTTACCTGAGTATCACTTTTTATTACATCTCTTTAGACCAGTTCCCATGTTTTTCATACCTCTGACACTTCAGATGCTCATTCATCTTTGTAATGAAGGGTTTGTGCACTGCAGCTCAGCTATTATATCCCTCTACGTGTAGAAGTAATTGGGCTGTTCTTACTGGCACTGTGTGATCAGGTCATTCATTGACATTATCTGTTATAAAGCACAAGCATCACACTCATTAAACGTACACAATATCCAGCGCTGTTTACTGTTGTCTTTCTCACTGATCTAAATGCGGGGGTCACTTCAGTCACAGTTATTGAAACACTCGTCAGTTGAAATGTCTTTGTAACTGAAGTTCTAATAAGAAAACCTCTTTCCAAAATGATTTTGGTTATTTCCACTTGCCACTTCAATCCAAATATCAAATGTGTCCGTTTAGCATTTTTATACATGCCACAGAACTTGATTGAATCTTAATTGCTTCATTGTATGAGGTAGAAAACCAGTCAGGGAGCATCTGTGTTGTATTTCTCCACTCATTTATTCAGGTGTTGTCACCCACCTGCCTGTATAAGCCGATTTAATCGTGTGAAAATAACATTTAGTAATTTTACAAACTGGCAGCTCAGTAGGCTACGTGTTATCAGTCTTCTGTCAACAAAACCTGAGCAATTTTTCCTTAAGGTGGGATGCTAGAGTGTCTAAGCCAATCTCTTTAGAGATGCTCATAACTTCTTAGCTTTTTGCTCACTGCTGTTGTACCAAAGGTGTATTATTTAAAAGTGATTCATTCTTCATGCATCGCTGTTATTACCTACTAGATTGTGGCTTTTCAGTGAGTGTGTCGGACCCGTCTTCATTAGTTTGCACTGCGTGTGTTTTTATATCCTGCGATGTATGTGTTAATTACATGCATGGCACAATCTGGCTGCACTTACTTCTTGGGTTACTCTGCTTTATTAAAGCCACACCACCGCGGCAGGTGCCTTTATTGACACTGTGAGGTATGAGCCTTGGGAAGGAGGCCAAGGAATGTTCCCCCCCGAAAAAAGCATCACTTGCCATTGGCAGAGTCTGAATACACATTGGTTGGTGCCCGGCTCTGTTGAAGCAGCCTCGGCACACCGGTGAAATGCGATCTTTCTCGTCATACTGCCATCTTCCATATATTCCTTTTGTACATTTCCCCACGTGAACCAGTGGTGAATAGACAGCACAGTGTGTTAGGTTAATCCATATGATACGCGTGGGGAGGTGGTTCGTGCCGATAGAAAAACAAGCTGCTCTCTGGCATGGTTCTGCTCCTCTGGCTCCATCGCACTGTGGTTGCTATGGAGACTGAAAGTGGTAGCCAGGAGTGAAGGGTGTGCAGATGCAGCGAGGAGGCCGTCACGAGCTGGCCGAAGTCTTCAATTAGCCACACTCAGCGTTTAGGCTGGATTTACCGTTTACCTCCTTCTTTTCATCTAATGGCATCTTATGACAGCTTCAGCTTCAGACCTTTCTTTCTCTCCCTCTTTCCTGAAGAGTCCATGCCGACTTATGTAAGGTGTTTGCGAAGGTGACGGAGTGCAGTGTTATTAAGGCTACATGGTATCTCTCTCCACACAGTGGTTTTCTGTGGGTGTATTCGCAGGGGCAACCTCACTAGCTCACAACTAATCATTTTGAAGTGTCTGACCATGTTGGGTTCCACCAAGATATTATCGCGCAGACTCAAGTTTTCATTGCGCTCCTGGACAGCAAACTATTTCAGTGATGTCTGAGGTCTGATTTGTGAACTATTTTTTTGGAAGAACTCCTTTCAAAAAATAGTTTGAACATACTTTTGTCTAGCATATCTGAGACATATATGTCCATGAAAATGGCTGAATAAAACTTAAATTAAATTAAAATGATGTACTAACATAGTTAACATAATAATTCTCTCTGGATTATAACTTCTGGTATGTGTGATGTTGGCCAGGTGGGTAGGATACTTGAGTTAATGGTTTTGAACCCTATTTTCAGCCCAACACCATTGGTTTCCTGAGCAAGAACCTTGACCCAAGTTGCTCCAGGGAGACTGCCCCCTGTAGTTAGGGAATGGAAGTCACTTTGGATATAAGTGTCTGCTAAATGCCGTAAATGTAAATGTAATTAATTGTGTTTGTGCTGTGTGAGCTAATGGCTCTATGGAGAAGAGGCTCTGGGGGTGTTCTTCTTACTGATTCGTACTATTCCCCTCATACCCTGTAAGAACATAAAAGAGTTAAGTTAATAACTATAAGAGGAGGAATTGAGAGAACGAACAGTAATTGGAGAAACAGAACAGCTTATTAATCTGATGTTAACTTTTGCTGAACTAAACCAAGCTCCTCGTAGCCAATCGTATTTGTTACAAAGTCGAAGCCCATTTGTGTTTGTGTGGGCTTCTCAACAATTTTTCTTTTAATTCATTTTTATTTTTTCTTTTATTTCATTTTTACCAAAACACAGGGAAGATATAAATACAATCAAATAACCAAATATAAATTATAGATAGGTTCCTTCGCTGAGTCCATTACCAGACATCAGTGCTGGTTGGCAGTGAACTGAGTGATGATGCTATCAGTCCTGAGAAAGTGGTCAGTAGTGCTTAATTGGAGTCTAAGTCACAGATAGATACAATTCTAAGATATTTTGCCGGTCACATATCTAGTAATACAAGTACAACAGGCACCCCCTGAGTTGACCCTTAGGAAAGACTTAACTAATACAATAAATAATCTAAAATTCTATATGTGCTGTAAAGTGGCATGTCCTTTTTGAATAATAAAATGTAAAACTTGTGTAAAGACACAATTGATGGAGTCAATACAGTGTAAGAATGCTACTGCTGTTATATTTCCTAGGTAAAGGCACTGCACAATTAATTGTACCACCCCAATGACATAGTTTGTTTCAGATTTGTGACCCTAAAACCAAACATTAATGAATCGAGTTCATGTTGCAGAAGCACCATATTTTGCACTGTGTCTAGATTTGTATCTGGCTCAGAGAATCAATAAGAGATGATTGAAGCATGAGCAGTAATTATCTACCTATAGTATTAATACCCCAGTATTTTGTGGAAGTTGCATAGTGTATTTCATACATAGTATGTTCCATGTATGAAATACAAAGTGTAGAATATATTGTAGAACTTTGAGCGTGATGTCTTTGTGAGATGTGTAGAGGGTCTACAGTAACAGCATTGAGATCCCTTGATTACAAAGCCTGCTCTCTGTACGCTGGGGTCATTTTCTACATTTAAAAGATTCAAAGAAGCTTTAAATAGATTGAGAAGTGGCTGTTTCTGCAAGGTTGTTGCAGTGTTTTTAATGATACATGAATATGTTGTGTGTCCATGTTGTTGTTGGACATTTTTTTTCACTCAGCCACTCATCCATGGCCCTTTCTATTTTAGGAGCCACTGCAGATTGTTCTATCTACTTTTGCATGCAACATCAGTTTCATGACTAAAGTTGTTTGCACAGTAGAGCAATTAGCCCGCTATTGATAATTAAATGATCACGCTGGCTGAGGGGATTGACGTAACCAGATTGTGTTGACTCATTGTAAACAGATAAACAGTTTGCTTCACATTATAGACTTCAGCAAGATGGTAATTTCATAAAATGTCAAAAACCTATTCTTTGTCATTTCTGTTGCCTCTAATTACAGTTTCGATTACGGGAATGTTTTTGCACTGCTGTTTGTAAAGTTTAGAATTGAGAAGTTTACTCCAAATTGCGGCAGACCGTAACAATAAAGAATCCTGACCCTAATCCAAACCTAATCCTAATATGTATTAGAATCTTACCTGTTTTCATACCAGTTAGTTGTAAATAACTATATATAACATAAGAAAACCTAGGAGAATAAATAACAATTATTATTTAAGCTAAATTTCTTAAATCATTTTTTTCTTAAATAAGTTAAAAAGCTCAAGTAAAGTGAATAATTGTATAAAAAATACTATTACTTCATAATGAGAAATATTATTGACAAGATGATTTCGCTTGCCAATATATAATGTAAAATTTTTGATACATTTGTGAGACTGGTGTGTTGGGAGGGTATCAACATAAGATGACACATTCTACTAATAGTATTTGTCTAGGGAGTTCTTTGTACTTGTTATAAATGAGAGTGGGTCAATTAGCCAAACACTTTAATTAGCAGAGGTGTTCACCTACTTTTAGCCTGAAAAACCTTTGGTGTGACATGTTTAATGACTGGCCTGCTTCTTTTTGACCAAATTACAAAAATTCAATGGAACTTGCAAATGTCTTTAATTATTAAAATACCCACATAAACATAGAAAATGTGTTAGATTGCTCATTTGCATTTTGTAGCCTTCTGCAGTGTCAATATTCTGAAGGACTTTGTCACTATTGACCTTTAACAAACTAACAATCTATTCCACAGATCTGTTTTTGGAAAAATGCAGGTAAATGCATTTTCTGTTTTCTCATGAGCATGTGGGTTGTTCTGTTAGTAGGTGTTTAGTTATGTGAGCGCTAATGTTTACTGACTAATCTCTATGCAGGCAATACAGTTTTGTTACTGTCATTTTTTTTTTGTGTTAGAGGTGTTAATCCATCAATCATAGTAATACCAATACTAACGCTACCACTACTAATATTATTACCAGTATTGCTACTACTACGTATACTACTACTTCTACCACCACTACTACTATAACTACTATTACTACTTCTACATAAATTGCTTCTTCTACCACCACTACTACTACAAAAGCAAATAGCACTACTACTATTATTAATAGTACTAGTAGTATACTATGCTACTACCAATACTAATATTACTATCAACACTACTCCTAATACTAATAGTACTAATACTCCTAATACTATTACTACTGCTAGTACTATTAATAATAATATTAGTAATAATGTGTAAATAGACGATAGCTAATTAATAAATACATTATTTTGCCAGTCATTATAATTGAACAGTAAATTGCTGTTGCCTTGCAATTTGAACTTGTTTGTTCTCCCTTATTATAAATAAAGTCAGTAGTTATTGGGTGAAGTTCCCTATTTGTAAATACAATATGGATCTTTACATAAGGGTAGAAAACGGGATAAAACCTTTTTTGAAAATGTTAACTTTGCACCTGAGTAGATCCATGTCAAGCACAATTTTGAGCTAGAGTGGATTTGAAAGTACACATTAAAGCCTAATTTGTTCCTGCAGTCCAAAGTGAACTGATGTGTGTGAAGTAGCGCTCCAGGAGGTTTGAACTGTTGTGGAGTGGTATGTCCTGAGAGTGATTGCTGCAGCTGTATGTAATTGGTACAGGGGGTGCAACAACTGGGCTCAAAAAGTGTTATGCAACTAAACTGTGCTTGTATCTGCCATGTAAATACAGTCCACTATAGACACATGTAGAAGAACATTGCTGCCCACATGGATGTAATAATGAATCTTCTAAGCATTTTTGTGTTGAAATCAGCCTTAATTAAAAAAGGCTGTTGTCTCACTTGATTTGCCATGGCCCCTCTGATACCAGTGCAATCATATAATGCTGAAAGGCTACCTCGTGCAGCCTGAGGGACTTTGTAAGCACTTTCTTAGGTAATGGCTCTTCTGAGAAGATCAGTAATGGACTGAACTTGATGAATGGATGTTCACCCAGTCACTCAGTACCAGGGCCTCTCTTAGTTTTGCATTTGGCCACATATTTACGCCAAGCTCACACCATAATAAGATTTCGCTCGTCGATTTATGAACAAAACCTTTTTATGGATTGAAATTTAGGAACCTGTACTTTGAATTTTTAGGGGGGTGGGAATTTTTTTCATTGGTACATGAAAATTGTCTTTTTTTTCTATAAATTCAGCCACAGTTTGTTACATAGACTTCTACATCTACCAGGTCTTAGCAGGGTTGGTGTTTCTTGTGCAAGGTTTCCATCCTACCTGTTTAGTTAAAGTGAATTGTCTGTTGACATGTAGGAGTACCATGCCCAGCTGGAGGAGATGCGGGTGTCCATTCGTCAGTTGGAGGAGAATCTGTCTGCTGCACGGCGCCGCAGTGACCTGTATGAGTCTGAGTTAAAAGAGTCACGCCAAACCAGTGAGGACCTGAAGAGGAAGGCAGCAGATTACCAACACAAGATTCAGAAGGTTAGAGGCCATAGTATATGGGCTTAAGGGACAACCCAGGTTTATTTTAATCATGAAAGTAGCTTTCCATTTTTTCCTGTTATTTTTTATCTGACTCTTTTTTTTTCCAGGCCAAAGAGCAAGGAAAAGCTGAGATGGAGGAGCTTCTCACTAAACTGCAGAAGGTTTGCTGAAGATTTGTCGAATACCTTTCAGAGTTTATTTCGTTTATTATTATAATGCTCTTTATAGATGTATTTTCATAAAAAAACTCACTATGACCTCGTTCTTGTTCCCTTAGACCAATGAAGAGCAGCAGGGAAAAATTGAAGAACTTCAGGACAAGCTTGCCAAGGTACTTTACCATATTTGAATATTCTAATGCTGCTTATGGATTATACTCTGAGACACCATCACCTGCTGACACTGCTGTACAGCAGTTCTGAGAAAATTTCGTTCAAAAATATATTTTTAATAAACCTTTAAAGGTTTATTGTTGCAAAGTAGTCTCCAAAGAAAAAATATTACATAAAAATACTGCATATTTCATCAAAAATATTAGATATAAACAGTACACCTGTCATACCGCTGTAAGGACATCCGATTTGTTTCGCTTCTGTTAACCATTTCACGTCAGACTGCGCTGAATGGCTTTACGTGTATAAAGTTTACTTATAGCTTTGAGTCATGATTTTACTGAAGTAACAAAACCTTTACCTGAGGTCTCTACCCGCCATTAAGTGTGATATCTGCTGTAACTCGTGGGCTGGCATCATTTCTCTCAGGCGGTGAAGGCGAGCACAGAGGCCACAGAATTGCTGCAGAGTGTACGTCTGACTAAAGAGCGCCTTGAGCGTGATCTGGAGCGTCTGCAGACCAGGGAGGACTCCACTGACAGCCTGCGCAGACGCCTGCGAGAGACCGAGGTCTGATTCGGCTCACTAAAAGAGCAGACAGTATTCTTTGTCTGTAGCAAAACAACTGTGTTAAACAAAAACCTTTTTCAACTTATAAATACAAAGTTACATGATAAATTATGTACAAGTACAACGTGTAGTGAAATGTGCCCCTGAAATGTCTGAGACTGTGCAATATAGTTACAATAAATTACAGAGAAAATTAAAGGCTAGAACAGCTTGTGATGTTTAAATATTCAAGTAAACATTGCAGGTGTAAAAATAAACTAAAAAGACAGTCAGTACGATACAATAAACGAGTGTTATAATGAATGGTTTAAAGCTGTGATGATAAATTATCTATCCAATTGAAATGTTCTGCTGCTCTGTTCATCATTCTGTGTGCATCTAACATTTCTCGACTTTTATTTGCAGCTTCCCAGTGTCTTAGTAATTATTTATGCTCAGGACAAGAATATTTAAAATAGCTTTGTAAACTTATCTGCATTTTTTTTAAATATCTTGAAAACATTGATTCAAACTTTGGAATAGTAATATTCTACAAATAGACCCTATCAAGAAAGGCAACACCTGGTTTGTGTGTGACTGGGCAGGATGGCCGGAAGACGCTGGAGAACCAGGTGAAAAGACTAGAGATCGTGGAGCGCAGGGAGATCAAACTGAAAGAGGACATCCAGACCAAATCACAGCAGATCCAACAGATGGCTGACAAGATCATGGTAAGGGATAGTAGGACACCCACTGATTCTCATGCACACACACAGACTTTGTCTCATCTGCCTGACTGAGCAGTGGCCCCACAATCTCCCCTGACACTTACAGCATCCTCTGTGTGCTTGTATTGGTTCCAAAAGTGGCAGATTGTTAGCATGGATCATCTCTGTTCTCCCTCTATGGCCAGGATCATGAGTGATGCATTGATTCATGATGAATATTTCTAATACTGTTGCTATGAGATGTGTATGTTTCGGGTTTTGGGTTCATAATAAATATCTCTTTAGTATATTAGCCTGTGTGTTGGAGGGGAGAATCTAAGATTTCATCATTTGCATCAATGCGAGTTATTCTTATGTTGTTCGTCCCTTATACAGGAGCTGGAGGAGAGCTTACGTGACACCCAAGCCACAGCACAGCGCATGGAGACTCATCTGGAGCAAAAAGAAAAGCTGTATGGAGATAAGATCAAGGTCGGGCTCTCAGTGTACACTCAAACACAAGTGTTTTTATTTGCTACCATTTAGAAAACATGAATAATATGAATAATACAAATACAGGTCTGAAGAACAGAGCATTTTGTCTTAAAGGTGTATCTTCAGAAAGTATTCCATGTATTGCATGTAGAATATATACGTTTTTCATGCATGCGGTAATTAAAATGCTGATTTGGTGAATAAAAAGATCAGTTTGTCTATTTTCCGTTTACCCCAGATGTAGAAGTTATCAGCCAAGTCTTGTTTGGGGTCCAAAATGCGCCTTTTTATTTTGGTCCTCGAATTTTGGGATTAACAGTCAACAATAGTCGCCCATATTGTTTCTGTGAACAAATATCTCACCAATTTTATTCTACACCCTACAGAAAAAAGCATCAAGACCTTTATTAAGCTAGGCAGATTTGTCAATTTGGTTTATAACACAGTAAATTTTATTGTGACCCAAAAAATTGAGCAGAACTCTCTTGCTAAAGAGAGACATTCTTGACAACACCAGGGCCGGTTTTCCCAAAACAGAGCAAAGGAGGCTTCTCGTGAATCAGGTTCCTTAAAATTAATTGCAGCCATTATCACCAAAAAAGGATTTTAGTTCAGCACCCCTTTTTATATGGTGGTTTGTGTGAGACACTGTTGTCTAAATCAGTTGCCTCAAAGCTCCAGCTCTAAACAAAATGTGAACCCCACACATGTCTTGCCTAATCGGCCATGTCTTCATTAAGCGGAACACTGTGTAAATTGGATCTCTAGCCAAACTGTTCTGTTAATGTTCCCCAGATTTTGGAGAACCAGATGAAGGCAGATATGGCTGAAAAAGAACTCCTGGAATCCAAGCAGCAAGAGTATGAAGACGAATCCAGAGAGAAAGGCAAACAAATCAGTGACCAAACAGCGGTGAGGCCACAGCCAAGACCTACACCGACTACAACCCACATAATACATACACAGTGTCCTCAAAAGTATTTGGACATTTCTGCTTTAGTTTAAATGTTTTAGGTTCAGTGTATTAGGTAAAAAATTAAACCAATTGGAATGTATTTTAAACAGAACATCCCCATACTTTTATATTTAGCAGAGAACTCTTCCAAAAGAGCCTGGTGTGTTTTGTTTTTCTTATTATTTGGACAGTTTCTTTACAGACATCTGCAGTACACATCTTAGTTCATGATCCCATCACTGAACAAAATCTCACCCACAACACTGTAAGACAACAGATCCAGGCTTCTAGGCTTCCTCCTCTGTGTTTTACATTAGCTTTAAAGAAGTTTACTGAAGAAGATTGAAGAAGATTGTAAAGATAAAGCAACAAGCAGTAAAACGTTTTATCCAAATATGTTTTAGGGCCAATCTATGAAACACACATGAAAGTGGGCTGTAACTATTGGATATAGTGTGCAATGTCTAGGTTATTACGTGCACTTATTGATGAGACTCTTACTCTTTTAGACAATCAATGCTATGGAATCAAAGATGACAAGCCTGGAGCAGAGGATTTCTGAGCTCTCTGAGGCGAACAAGCTGGCAGCCAACAGCAGTCTCTACACTCAGAAAAACATGTGAGTTCACAGGAAGTGCTGTGGCAGTGCGATTACTGAGACCTCACATCCTCTCTACTGATTCAGCTACACTCACTCATCCAAAGTAGGTTACCGTATTTTGATAAACCACGTGGGATTTTTCTTACAGTACATTTACATATTCAACACAAAGATGAATATCAAATGACATGCTGCCTCAAATGAGTCTGACCTGGGTGAATGTAGTGCTTCTAAGATAGGTACTACTACTTTGACACCTCAGGTACCCTGATTTAATTTCAGTCTAGATGATAATCATTTTTCAAGGTTAATTTATTGTGATCAGCAGCGGTGAACGTGTACATCAGGGGTGGGCAACTCCGGTCCTGAAGGGCCAGTGTCCAGCACAGTTTGATGGTAGTCCTCCTCAAACACATCCACTAATCCTGACAACTGACTAGTTGAACCAGGTGTATCTGAGGAGGGAAATCACCAAAACGTGCTGGACTACGGCCCTCCAGGACCAGAGTTACTTACCCCTAGTGTACATTAGACTTGTAGTCAAGACCACCTAAACCAAGACCAAGACAATACCAAGACCAAAGGGTATCGAGACCAAGACCAAGACCAAGACAAAGTCATAACGAGACCGAGACCAAGACCAAGACAAAGTCATAACGAGAACAAGACCAAGACCAAGACCAAAAAAAAAGACTTTTTGTGTGCTGTTGAGGACTGACATGACGTTACTTTCTGGTCCTAAAGTCATCTGACTAAACAGCTAACACCTCCAAAAACTGTGTAAATAATGGGAAATATGTAACTGATTTCAGTAATACTTTATACATAGATAAATTGTATCATCAAACTGAAGATTATGAACTTGAAATTGCATCATGTCCCATTGTAGTAGTACTAGCCAAATATCACTGTATGGTATCAACTTCCCTTTCGATCTGAGAAAGCAAGACCGAGACAGCGAGACCAAGACACGACCGAGGGATCCGAGACCAAGACTAAGACCAAGACTAAAGTCTGTCGAGACCAAGACCACATAAAAGTGGTCTCGAGACATCCAACTCTGGTGTACATGGTGTGATGACACAATGTTGGGCCATGGAACAGCACACAGCAGCATTCAACAAAGTGCAAGTAATAAAACAGTACAATAAATAGACAGAATAACAATGTGCCAGTATAGTGTGAATGGGATGTAAACCTTTCAAATTGACTAGTGATCATAAGTATAATTATTGTAGAGGAGTAAGTTAACATCACTGGACATAGTGCAATATACAGGCAATACAATATAAAGACTTTTAAGTTTTTACCAATAAACAACGTGCCCATGCTGAAACCTGCTCCCTGACCTACAGGAAAGCTCAGGAAGAAATGATATCAGAACTGAGACAGCAAAAGTTCTACCTGGAATCCCAGGCAGGCAAGTTGGAGGCCCAAAATGCCAAGCTGGAGGAGCACCTGGAGAAGATGAGCCAGCAAGAACAGACCAATAAGAGTCGTGTACTAGAGCTGGAGGCCAGACTCCGAGAGGTGAGAACATGCTAGCCTACTAGAAAAGCCTAAACTGAACATCATTTTTCTTCCAAATAGATACAGCTGTTTTTATTTGGATTTCATGCAGATTTCAAAGAGATCTTTCAGAAAACCATAGCCATTTAATTCAGCTGGCTGGAAATCTGACTGTTGACAAAATGAAGAAATTGGAAGTCAGTATGTGGCCTACAAATGCAGTGCAGTAGGAAGTTGCAGCAGCTGACTAATCTCAATAAATGGTGAAAATCTCTTTTGCCCCTTAGATTGGTCTGGAGCATGAGGAGCAGAAGCTGGAGATAAAGCGGCAGGTGTCTGAGCTGACGCTGTCGCTGCAGGAGAGGGAGTCGCAGATCAGCAGCCTGCAGGCAGCGCGCCATGCCCTGGAGAGCCAGCTGCAGCAGGCCAAGACGGAGCTGGAGGAGACCACGGCAGAGGCCGAGGAAGAGATTACTGTGCTTCGGGTGAGACAAAGATTATTTGCAGAAGAGTATTTGGAGAGCAAGCTGATAATAAAGATATATGCAGGGGTTCACATAAGTGGTCCGTACGAATAAACACTGCAGCACGCATTTGTGCACCTAAGATTTTGTGGAGGACGGAAGACATTTCTGGAACATTTTAAGATGTCCAAGAAGCTCCATTAAGTAATTATTTTGGTGTTCCTCCGCCTCCAAAAAAACCTTCAGACTGAGTCGGA
>JBBKCR010000016.1:6065928-6081933 GCA_037577295.1 Ladigesia roloffi
ATTATTAGCTTTAGCCGTAGCAGTCTGGTAGTCATTTAATGGAAATGGATGGACATCAAACCTTTCCAAGTAAAAAAAAAAACAAAAAAAAGTCCTTGACGTCGTGACGACACATTGATGTCTTATGACATGAAACGATCGGTTTTTGTGAGAAACTGAACAGTATTTCTATAATTTTTTACCTCTGAAAGACGATAATATAACAATAATATTACTGCTCATCTAAACAGTTTGTAATTTTTGGTTTTGCAGGGGCGTAAGATTTTTGCAAAGTAATGTATCTGGGTAAACCATGACCAACACAATATTCTCTGTCTGGTTAAATGTGTGACAGTAGTCTAAACATTTCTTAAAAATGGTTATTTATGTATCACATTATTAAAAATTCCCACCTGTTTCGGGATCCATCTTGGAACTGCCCCTCTAGAACTGACCTGGAGAAATCACTGACACTATTAGAACTCAAGTAGCTTTAAGTGATTCCCAGAGTGGTGCTTTGAATCAGTGACACTGCGTGTCCTGGATTTAATTACATGCTTTGAAAAGTTTGCTTCATTCCTACAGTACTGCAATTCTCGTTAACTTAACAATTTTTCTTTTTACTGTAGATCATTCCAAACCCATTGTTCAGTTGGACACAAGGTTATATGGTCCCACACTTAGCGTGTTAACAGTACTCTTTTACACTTTATTTGGTTCAAGTAGATTAGATTAGAGGATTATTTTAAAATGTATATAGTATGTGGTCCCAGCACTGTGATTTAAAAGCAATATTTTAAGCACTTCCATTTCTAAATTATGTTTCTACCCATTGATCCATTCAAGTGGAAACTGGCCTCTCTTTTTATGGCCACATTTTCAGTACTGAGCTTAGTTTTTTGGATTTAGTTTTTTCTGACTTAATAGTCATTTAGAAAGCCATAAAATTTACTTTGCCATATTATTTTGGATAGATTTATGTAGATTCTGTAGATTGTCGTCTCTTTGAGCATACATTTTTTATAACAAATGATGTCGCACAGCAACTTTCAGTGAAATTTAATTAAAGCTCACTCTGAGGAACCCAAAGGCAACCTTGAAAGGAAAAAACACGCAAAAGGGCAACCCCACATCTTCAGGTTGACACCAAATAGCATTAGAATAACAAAAGAAGCAATTTGTAATTAGGTTTGTCCATAACTGTTCGTTCAAAAATGGAGGTCTAGCTGTTCTAGCTGTTATTTATAATATCTCTGAGGGAGATTTAATAAAGACATTGTTCTCTTTATTTGCTGCCCCTTTAGCTGAGCGATCTGGAGAAGAAACACGCCATGCTGGAGATGAACGCGCGCAGCCTGCAGCAGAAACTGGAGACTGAACGGGAGCTCAAGCAGAGGCTGGTGGAGGAGGTACAGTTTTTCTGTCTTATTACATTTCTGATCAGAGCAAAATCCTCTATCTGACAGAGGATGTTGATTGTCAAGACTGACAGCACGAATGTGATCTGCATTTTGATGCAATAAAATATTACATTTAAAGGATCTTTAGTTAGACTAGACCTGTGAACCATCAAGCAGCATGTGTAACTTAGTAAAAACGTGCTGTTAGATTTCTCTGCCAGTAACAAACATTTTTACCATTCCACACACCGTTGGGGCACTGATGTGTGCAGTAGAACCGACTGTGTTTGTGTGCAGCAAGCAAAGTTGCAGCAGCAGTTGGACATGCAGAAGAGCCACATCTTCAGACTGACGCAGGGCTTGCAGGATGCACTCGATCAGACTGACCTGCTGAAGACTGAGAGAACTGACCTCGAGTACCAGCTGGAAAACATACAGGTACACCAGTGCCATGGCGTCTTAAAGAACCTCCAGAACATCTCATTCATTTAGAAGTTTATAGGAATTCTTTGACCTTGCAGGCGGTGTACTCTCACGAGAAGGTGAAGATGGAGGGCACCATCACTCAGCAGACCAAGCTGATAGACTTCCTGCAGGCCAAGGTAGACCACCCCTCTAAGAAGAAAAAGGTCAGAGTCTGCTGGGCATTCTCCTCATTAACCCACCTGACTAACTGCTTGCTGAAAACGCTTCTCATTGAAGCCCCATATTAGGTGTCCCTATAACCCTATAAGTAAGTATAGTCCAAAAGTGCTCGTCCATGGTGCATGGTGCACAATTAATAATCCCGCAATTTGTTTTTTCTTTTCAAATAAGTGCACTGTAACAACCCGCATGTAAACCCTTGCCCAAGCATCACAGTTGTGCAGATATGTGATGTGCAGATAGGGACACCTAATCTGACTGAATATCTAAACCCCTGCACCTTCTGACTGAAAAAGCTAAGCTAGCATACTAATGATGTTCAGCTCCAGCTGCTGGAGGACGAGCCTGGGCGGTTCACTTTGCCTCTGTCTTTGTTGCAGGGTATCTTCAGTGGCAGGCGCCGGGAGGATCTGTTGGCAGCGCTGGCAGCCCAGGGTCAGACTCAGGTGCCTGTTGTGACCCCCGTGCCCCTACAGTATAGTGACATGAAGGCAGCACTGGATAAGGAGCGTGCTCGTTGCTCTGAGCTGGAGGAGGCTCTGCAAAAGACACGTATGGAGCTCAGAGAGGGTGAGATGGACGATGCTTAAGACCTCAGTTGGAAATTCATGTGGATTTTAAAGTATAAAGGAATATTTCAGCATATACAGCGATGTGGGAAAAAAATATATTTACTGTTTGTAGGACTTGTGGCAGTGTTTGTGCATGTAAAATGCACAGGTGTCTATTCGTTCATGAACTATTGCAGTGTGATCTGTGTAAAAAATACGAAATGCCTCCATGTGTGCTGTGAGTGTAGTAGGTTTTGTAGCAGCTTTTCTGTGTGCTGAATTCCAGCAGTTTCATCTCTGATACAGTTTCTGATTGGCTGAAACAGAGTCACACATGCACACACTCTGCTCTTAACATTACTGTTTTAATTGTTGCTATTGTAAAATAATGTAAGAGTGTTGTGTAGCTTTAACATTTCCTATGTATTATATCTATATATAATTATATCAAACTGTCAGCCTTATGAAGTTTATGACTCTATTTGACATTCTGCTGTTATACAGAACCTGCTTTACCAAAATGGATAAGTAACAGCCAAAGAGAGGGACTCAGTTCTCATTTCGTGTTTATTGTGAATCATTATGCATTTGGACCAATTTGTGCTCTAGAAATTAATCCTTGGATAAAGCATTCACAAAACTAATGAGACCTTTTGAGAGTCATTTACTGTGATTTTCCCGTAGTTCACCTCAGTGTCAGTTTGGTATGGCTAACATGCCTTTTATGATAACCTTTAATTAGAAAAACCTTCAGTCTGATAGACACATCTAAAGTGCTGTATTTAATAAATAGAATGTTTAAATGGATGTGTAAAGTGGATATTGAGGGTCCCTAAACCTCCTCAATAGAGCCGCAGAATATTGAGTAATAAGGATTTTGTTTGTTTTTCATGTAGAATTTAATCAAATGAATGAAAATTATAAGAAGGAAATGAAAGTGGCCAGTTGCAAGAGACCGAGTAAGAATTATTTTTTTATACACAATATTGAATGGAGGCTATAAGGCTAGACAATGTCCAACAGGGGTGTCCAGTTTTACCCACAAAGGGCCAATGTGTGTACAGGTTTTCCTTCTAACGAAGCAGAACCATGCCTGACTCTGCTTGTTGAAGATTGAGACCAAGTATTTAACATTTGGGACATCCACTGACCTTGCTCTGTGTTGTTTTTTATGTGCGCTCTAATTCTGACCCCTTTACTTTCCCTCTCCCAGCCATGCAGTTTAATAAAGCACTGGAACATGGGGGCACTCCTGCCACCCCAGGTTTGGCCAGGCAGCAGCTCATGATGTCCACCAAGTCCAACAAGTCTCCTGAGCATCAACCCAACCCACCAGTTCCCCTCAGCTCCTCCAATCCCGGCCGCAGGAAGGAGACCACCAACCCTGAGGGTGAACAGATCTCATAATATTTATAGTCTCTTTTTCAAAAGCACTTCCTCTCAACGATAACCCACATGCATGATTGACTCCATAATTATTGGTACCTTTTGTACAGATGGGTAAAATATTAATTAAATTCCAAAAACAATAATGATGTAATTAAATAAAAAACCCTTAGCGTTTTTGTGAAGCTACAGTTATTGTCACTCCTGCACGTAGTGGATGTACTGCAACCTCCATTACCAACATAACAGTACTAGGTCTTCTGCTATAATGCTTGGTGGGACTACAGAATACCGATCAGGCAGTCTGAGGTTATATAATACAGAATCTCTGACCAGTCCTCTGTCATCGCTTTCGGAGTGTCCTGTATATTTCAGCCCACACGTTTTTATTTAATTTAGGTCATAAGTCTGTTTGATATTGTATTAGCATACATTAGTGACCGTTTTATTTTCTGTAATGTTCCTCTGCCATGTGTTTTTTCAAAATGAGTTTCCCTTTCATTTAACACCATTCCAACAATAAATCCAGTCAGTGTGATCTGCTCTCTGGTAGAGAGGAAAATAGATAAGCTCGTCCAAAAGGGGAGTGCAACCGCGGCAGGGTGTTTGTGCTGTTTAAACCTATCCCTGCTTTTCAGAGCTAAGATTCGCTCGGTGTGAATTCTCCATCCCTCTCCCACTCTGCAGATCCCTATAGTGGCAGCTGCAAGCTAAAGGTCACTTGTCTGAAACAGATGAAAGGCTTTGTAATGCTTACATACTTTTGTACCTTAACTGGAATCATGATATCATTGTTTATGACCATAATTCTGCAGATGATAATCACTTCTCTAAATTTACATAACGGTTTGAGCTTACAGAACGAGCTCTGTCAAAAGCATGACATTTATCCAAATTTGTGTGGATTTGAATGTTGGTCTTTTTTTTGGATTGTTTCCCTACTGGAAGATCCTATCATGACCCAGTTTCAGATTTTTTGGCAGAGGCAGCCTGATTTTCATTTAGCACCTTCTTGTACATCACGAAGTCTGTGATACAACAAATTCTAAAAAGGTACTCAGTGCCTTGGGAGCAACAAAGCCCCAAAAAGCTCTATTTTATCTCATCGTGTTCAAATCAAAGTATCAGTACGAAGTGATGCTTGGTGCTTAGATTTTTATTATTTTTTCTTGGTGCTTTCCTTTTTGTGGTTAGGTTAAGAAATGGCTTTCTTCCAAATGGATTGGTGAAGTATAATTGTAGTTTTAGGGACTTGAAAAGGCCAAATCTCCAGCAGTGAACCCTATATACCTCTAATCATTCTCCTCATTGTACATAGGGGGTACAATAAAAAAGCTTCCTCCTCCAGAAAGGTCTCCTGCGGCTCTAGTTGTTTTAAATGCCTTAATTATTGTCTTAACAGTGAATATGGGCATGTATTTTTATAGCTGTTCCCTGATGTAGGAAAGTTAACACAATTTGGCCTTCATGGCATTAGTATGTTCTGGTGTATTTTTGGCAATGTTAACCAAATAGTCTGTGCCATATTTATACCCCAGCGAATCACTTTGGATGACAGCTTACGAGTTCCTGCACAGTCAAGTGACATAAAGTGGGAAATATAATGGGAAAATGCATCTGATTTATGTTTATATCTAGGGGTGCCAATAATTTGTTTTTATATTTTCTTCAAATTTTAGGTTAGATGCCTGAAATAAATACAAAAATAAAGAAATGCAAAAACATTTTATGATTTAAAAAAAATCTGTACCAAAAGTGGCAATAATTATGGACTGTATGATAAAAGATGGATGTCACCTTGAGTTTATGTGCACCAATGGTTTTTCCTACGCTTAGAGGGGATAAAAGATATTTCTATGAAAGAAAATGTAATTAAAATTTGATATAATCTTTGATATGCTTTGACTGAATCTTCAACGAAGAAAGATTTTCTGGTCAAATGCTTCAAAATTGGGCCATTCTTATCTGCAGCTCAGTGGTTTGATTTGTTTTATTTTTTTTTCCCTCCGCACTCATTTGTCCTTTTTTGTTACTGTCCTGCAGAAATAAGGAGAGCCACTTCTGAAAGTAAGTTCTTATGTAATAGGCTGAGGGATCTCACGTCTTCGCTTCCTCTGCAGAGATAAGCTCGCTGGCCAGAAAAGCCAAACCCGCTTCAGCTACCACTGCAATTTAATGAAGCTATATTTTGTGTTCCACAGGAGATTTTTTTTTTTTAAGTATAAAACTGTATCCTCAGCAGGAAATGTGGCAGTGCACAGAATTACAGATTCTAGATTTGTAGATTCATATTATTATTACAGAGATTGCAAATCATTACATTATCACTTGCTGAGAGAACGATGTCGCATCATTAATGCTTTTCTCCATTATCCAACATCATATTTTCATTGGGTCATACATGATGAAAATATGATACATGGATCTCATTGCGTTAAACACTGAGCTTATCTCTGAAAGCCCCTCATGGAATCTCCATGATCATACGCTCCTCGCTCTCCAACTCCTGGAATGCAAAAAAATAAATGAATAAACTGCATGTCATACTTAGCTTTGCTATGTAAAGGAGACAAGGTCCTCCAGACTACCGTTCTCCTGGCGGGCAGGAATGGCTGTTTTATATGTTGTATTTGTCTGCTCTCATAAACTGCTTGGGGAGACTGGGGGGGGGGGGGTGATCTGTTGAGGACTAAACTGTGCCGTTTTCCCATCAAGAATACGCAAGACGTGTGAAGGAAAGGCTTCATCACAGTACTCATGGTACCCACAACACCCCTCACCGCTTCACCCAGGGGCTAAACATGAGGGCAGCCAAATGTACCGTGTGTTTGGACATTGTCCACTTCGGCCGCCAGGCTGCTACCTGTATCGGTATGCGGTATTTTTACCACATTAATGACTGAATGTGTTTAAATTGTCTAATGTCAATTGTTTACACAGTAAAGGGATACTTTTGGGATAAATAAAATGTACGAAATGTTCTAGCCTATGAATATAGCAAAGTTAAAAGAGATTTTTTGTCGATTTTATAGAGAACTTCGTTTGGATTATCCTGACCTTTCTCTGTTTTTGGATGAATTACCTGGTTTTCTCAGTCCAAGGTACTAACGTATCTTGATACAGTTGCTTTAACTGTTTTTTTTTTCTTATGCTTTAGAATGTCATGCGTTGTGCCACCCAAAATGCTCCCCCTACCTTCCGGCCACGTGCGGCGTGCCCACTGAGTATGCCCTGCACCTGTCTGAGGCTCTGAGCAGGGAGAAGGGCAGTTCCTCAGGCCTCCAGCTGAAAGATTCCAGTGGGCACATGAGACTGGAGGGCTGGATGAAGCAGCCCAGGTCAGAACACCATTAATAGAACCATTTGCCTAATTCTAGTCCAGAGGACCTTTCATCTTGCATAGCATCAGCTAACTCAACACACCTGATCCAGGTCGGCAGCTTTTTGTCAGGCAGTTTGTGATATTGATTGTGTTGGGTCCTACCGGAGCAGGATAATGAAACACTGATTTAACAGAAGAGCCATTTTAAATAAAGTGGATTTATGAATGTCTCATACTTGGCCCAGGTCTGGGATATGAAGTCAGGTAGATGTCTTCTTGTTTGCAGGAATGGAAAGCGTGGGCAGGGCTGGGAGAGGAAGTATGTGGTGCTAGAAGGCAACAAAGTTCTTACGTACGAAGCCGAGCCCAGAGAAGGTCATTATTTCCTCTCAGCTTCTAATGGATTGGCTCAAATGCTAAGCACACTCAGGCAAATGCACACTCATACATATACAAACACACACACACACAACGCACAGTAGTCTATCCAATATACTTCAAACTGGCATGTTTTTTACATTGTTGCGAACTCATTAGCATATTTAGCGGTGTGCTAACTGCTCTGCTGGTTTTCAGAGTCGGTGAAGCCTGTGGATGAGTTTGATCTGTGTGTGCCTGAGGGCGAAGTGGTCGTCCACAGCTCTGTGGGCGGCTCGGAGCTGACCAACACGGCCAAGTCCGGTAAGAGCCTCTCCCACTGAGCCTTATGTGCCTGACTCTGGCCGGGTGGCGGAGTGGATAAACAAGATAAAGTGCTAAATAGCTAAATGAGTGCCTTGAGATAACAGGCTTTCTTGTTGAAGTCCCTCTGCTACTGTGGGTTGTAATGAAGGTATTTGGATCCTCAGAAATGCCATTCGTGTTGAAGTTGGAGTCTGTCCCTCACTCGTCATGCTGGCCATCACAGACACTGTACCTCTTGAGCTCCGGCTTTCCGGAGAAGCAGCGCTGGGTGGCTGTGCTGGAGGCCATCGTGGCCAGCGCCCGTGGAGCACGGGAAAAAGCAGAGGCAGATGCAGTGAGTGGTTACTGAACTCATCTTGATCCTGGTAAACCTCGATCACAGCATATCAATATATATTATTATAAAAGTATTAATGTTTTTCTTCTCTAGATTGACAGACTAAATCCTGTATATTTTCAGCTCAACACATAGGGGAAGATGGAGGAAGATGCCAACTAGCTAGTGAAACTACAATGAGGAACTCTGTCTTTAAGCTGAAAAAAACAATAATCAACATTCTGAGTGCAATATATTCCACAGGGACCTGATCTGAGACGGCTCCTTGTACTATGAGTTTAACTTTCCTTATTAAAACTAAATGGATTGGTCTAAAACCACAAAAATTACTCCAACCCCCTCATAATTACATATAGGAACAAAATGCACAACAAAAACAAGGTGTATTAGAGACAAATTAAGGGGCTGTGACATTTTTGCCCCAGGAGTATCATCTTCCCCATATGTTTCACTTTATAGTTGATATGACGGCCAGAGCTTTAATAGATTGCTTCTAGTTGGTTGTCTTGATCTGTTACATAGTTACAGTATGTTTTGATGTGCAAATATTCTTAGCTTTGTAGGTGCAGGCACAGAATAATGATAATCACTCCACTGGTTCAGGTAAATAGTGCCTAGATTGCCTGATGCCTGAATCCTGCTTCTGTCCATAACTGAGGAGAAATTTCAAAATAAACCCTCACCTGTTTCCTGAATTAGAAATCTCTTGGCATCTGAAACCTCAAAATAGTCCCTGCCTACCAGTTTGCTCCAAGCCTCTGTCTTTTCCATACCACCCACATGCTCCCGGAGTACATCATTCCCATGCATGGCATAACGTGCAATTACATCCATGTTCACTAAGAAGGAGCCAGCTAACAGGCCTAAGCCCTGTTCTGGTTGTTCACAGAAGCTGTTGGGTAATTCTCTACTCAAACTGGAGGGAGACGACAGACTGGACATCAACTGCACTCTTCCCCTCACTGACCAGGTACTTCTGATCTTAGAATACAATTAAATATTACAGATTACAGGACATGTACTGTAACTTACTGTACTAGTTGTAATAAGATTTTTTTTTATTCCAGAAAGACAATGTAAATGTAAATACACTAAGATGTTTAATATTTAATATTTGTTTGGGAACAGTATATACATAAACAATAATAAAAATCGAATGCTGTGCAACAACGGCAATTTTTAATTGTGATGCGCAAAATTAAGTAATTAATTCAAAAGTAGTGTATCCAGGACTTTTATTTTGAAGGAACTGCTATATGAACAAAAGTGCAATAACAGTTGGTTTGCAAACACTTTAAACAAATAAGGAGCTTTTTAACAGCAGTTTCCCCATTTAACACAGATACACAGCTGCGCTTCAGATATTTCAGATATATCTCAACTCAAATATAAGTATTTGCTACTGCAGGGCATTCATATTTTATCTAGTTGTATATAGGAAAAACAAGTTACCCTCAGAGTCCAGAGCATCCTAGTAATTGCAAAGGGGACCATCTATGAAATCTATGAATCTGAATGCAGTGTCATTAAAGTCCCTTTTGGTGTAATGGTCATACGTCCCATTACTTTTGTCCATATAGTGGATGTTGGCTTGTGGTCATTTGTATGGTCCCTCATAACGAGTTTTTAGATTTAAGATTCTTCTGAAATCCAGAATATCATGAAGAATCTGTCCTCTCTCTGTTGCTGTACTTTTCTGTGAGGATTTGATGGTGTTCAGCCACAGCAGTAGGTACTGATGTTGGATGAATAGTTTTGAGGGAAGAACCAGTGGGGTGCAGACCAATATGGCTAACAATATGGCTAACAGACCAATATGGCTAACATGTTATATGATTTCAAGATGAAGTGTGATGAAGTGACATAAAGTTAAAGACTGCTTCTGTTTTTGAGACCACAGCTCACACTGAGCTACAGAGGTTTGCCAGGGGCTTTTTTGGATATTTGAGTTTTAGATGAAGTGTGCCGTGCAAGACTTAAAACTGGGTTTGATCCCATGACCTGTTTCTAATGCCACAGCTTAAACAAGGAAGCTACATGATTTTACGAGCAATGCATTTTCTATATGTATGCTAGAGATCCCTGTATCACCTCAACCTGAAGACTGAATTTGAAATAATCAAATATAAAGACATTGAAGTGAGCCATTGTCCCAGGATTTCAAGCCCATTACAACCTGACTCTCATTAACAATCTGTGGTTCCATCTAAGCCCAAATCCAGGGGTACTAAACCTGTGACAAGTCCCTGGAGTCCCTCTACATTTCTGCAGACATCGGCATCTTCTCTCCGCCTCGCTGATGAGTTTAATCAGTTGTTGCTAATGAGGTTCAAATTTACATGAACAAATTAATATCACTGATAAAAGCCCAAAATCCATTACATCTCAGTTAATAGAGTCTTTGGAATTTTACAGCAATGATGTGCAGCTATGATGTTTACATAAAAAGGTCAAAAGCCCCAACCAGTTTGCTGACATTCAATTAAGTAGGCAGAACACTGATAGAAATTTAAGTTTAACCGATAATATTGAAATTAACTTGCTGGATATTTCTCAGTGCTGTGATGGGTTGATAGCCGCCATCTTTCCTTAGATTTCATTCAAACCTGCACTTTGGGTGTTGCAGATAACATGAGTCTCTAATAGCTTTTTCATTGCTAAAAAAATAATCAGGATCGATTAAATGAGCTGTAACATCCCTGATTTTTGCAGATTTTCATTGCAAAATTTACTCCAATTAGTGTATATGCAGAACTTGACTATCCTGGACTGATCTGCATGACCGAGAGGGCCACATGGGTGAAAAATATTCATTCGTTATGAACTGAGACAAAAAGACATAATAAAAACATTAATTAACAAATAAAAAAACAAAAGCTACATTCACGTTTTATCTACTAAATAATATAGAAAAACAAATTACCCTCTAAGTCCAGAGCATGGGGGGACGGAAGCATATTAGCATGTGCAAAGAGTGACCAACTCCATGTTAAAGTCTATGTATCTGAATGCTGAATGTTGGTGTTATAAAATGTTGGTGTAACTATCAGGCAGCCCAAAACGTGCATAGATATGGACAAAAGTAACGGGACACCTGACCCCTACCAATAGCAGCTGAGGCACAGAGCTGCCTGCTGCACCCACATACAAGACCGAAAAAACACGAACTTTCAAAATACAAGGATGAAAAAAAAACAAACACATTAAAGTGCCCAGCCCTAATAAAATAGTAATCTATTTATTTATAGTAATTTTTGATATGTCATATATAGGTATTTTGGATGCTGATTTTATTATAAATTCATTTTCAGTGTTTTTACAGCTTTATGGAGTCAGTCATTATGGAATCATTCTGGACTTATATTTAATCTTTATTTACAAAAATTGTAGCATCTTAATTACATAATGTGTTCCGGCCACACCATAGGTTTGGTTTTTGAAATATATATTTGATTATTTGATTGTATTCAGCATTTCTGTAGCTCGGTTATTAAGTAATGTAATGAACAGGTACAAAAATAGTGGGTATATCTTTTGTGTTTTTCATGACTGTGTATGAGTTTATAAATGTAATCTTTCCTCCATGCTCAGATTGTGTTGGTGGGTTCAGAGGAGGGTCTGTACGCACTGAACGTCATTAAGAACTCGCTGACTCACATCCCAGGTTTGGGATCTGTGTTCCAAATCCACATCATCAAAGAGCAGGACAAGCTGTTAATGATAGTGGGTGAGTGGAGCTTCAGCACATGGCTGTTTCTACTGACGTGTCACATGCATCACACTGGAAATGCAGCAGCAGTGACAGGCAGCTCAGTTTGTCCACCACAAAGTTTGTCCAATGCACATTTTCACATATAGCTACTCTTATCATGTCAGCAAATGTTGTCGTATTACACTGGGTGTAGTAAAAAAATACTACAGGGTGTAGTAAAAAAAAATCCTCAACAGCTGGTCTGTAAGGAGTGTAATGACTCCGTTTTTCCTGTAGGGGACGAGAGGGCACTGTGTCTGGTGGAGATCAAGAAAGTGAAACAATCTCTGTCTCAGTCGCACCTCCCAACCCTGCCTGAAATTGTACCGTACATCTTTGAGACTGTCAAGGGCTGTCACCTCTTTGCCGCTGGCAGGGTAAGACTGCTGCCTCCGCAACCGTGCCGAGTGACACTCCGTAATCTATTTTCAGCCTACGCCAACTCCGTGTCATACTGTATATTTGATTAACTGTAATTTTTTACCCTTTCCCCCTTTAGATTGAAAATAATTCCTGCATTTGTGCTGCTATGCCCAACAAGGTCACAATTCTGCGCTACAACGACAATCTGAGCAAGTTCTGCATTCGCAAGGTCAGTGGTTTCCATAACTACCTGTCCTGTTGTTCACACAAGTGTAATTATAAGTAAAGTAAGTATTCCCTGGTAAATTCCATGGTAAATTTGGGGTGAACCATGCATATCATGAACCTACATCTACAGCCATCGAACACCTTAGTATGTTTTGTAAGTTTATAAGTTTAGCTTGAGACAAACAGTACAAAATGCATGAAATCCCTAAGCAGTTATCCTCCGAGCGGCATTTATTTCCAATGTGTTCTCACCTTCTGGTCTGCCCATAATGACCTCCCATGGGGATGGGGTTCCGCACATACAAATATAGCCTTGCCCCTAATGATCTCTCTCTATTTCTCACTCTCTTTCTCTCCCTCAGGAGATTGAAACCCTGGAGCCATGTAGCTGTATTCACTTCACCAGCTACAGCATCATCATCGGCACCAACAAGTTCTACGAGATTGAAATGAAGCAATATGTGCTGGAGGGTGGGTGGATCGATAATGAGCTGAGACCTTCAAGGCTGAGACTCGTCTCTTTTTTCTTCCCACCATTTAGACTGATATGCGTGAGCTATTTAGAGAGCGGTTATAGCTGGAAGCAGCTAATACAAAGTGTTTAGTTCTCCAATAAACTCAAAGCAACACGTTTACAGGGAACACACCGGATCTGCATCGACATAACGCTAAAAAGAAACGCTTAAAAAAAAAAAACAATACTTGTCAGACTCATATATGGCCAGTGGCTAGGATGTGCAGTATGGGCAAAACTCTAAAGCCTGATTCATACTTATACTGCTCCAGCAAGTCGGATCAGTTTGATCGCCGTGATACGACGTCGTATGGGCGGTCCAACTGGGTTGGATCGTCGGTTGGAGTCGAGCTCTATTTTCTAGACATCCGACGGCCGCGCTGGATGCTGGACGTCTGTGATTGGTCAGCCGACTTCAGCCTCGGAACCCAGCGTAATTTCCGGGACCTGACGATGTATTTATTCACGTTATTACGGGTATTCTATTGGCATTAGGTGTACTGTCTCATGCTCAGTAGAACTACAACTGAACTACAACTCGGTATAAATCATTTAAAGTAGAATAAATGTTTTGGGGGTTCAGACCGACGCGCCTCCTGCTGTCAGTGAGGTTACTGAGTATGGTACCATTTGATATTTATTGGGATTATTCAAATAGTCACCTAAACTCCGGATGATGAGAAAAAAGACACATACCTAAGAGTCACATGGTAATAGATTGCCATGAATGAATGAATCTGTCTAAAATGGTGTAATTTGCATGATTCTATGATTCTATGAGAAATACTTGATTAATCATCACAACCATGTGATATACTTACCCACAATGCCAACAGCACTCATTGAAAAACTTGTGATTGGCTGGAGTAATCATTTGCATTTGTATGTCTAAAAAAAAAAAAAGACTGATTGTGAAGTAGAAATGAAAAGCAATTTGTGAAGTTGGTGTGAAAAGATCAGAATCTTTAGATCGTTTTCTATAGTTCTTCAGTACAGGATGTCTAGCTGTCTAGCTTTTTATGTAGCCTTCAAAAGCAGAGCAGTGGGATTAAAAAGAAAACAAGGGAGATCTGATGAAGTTCTGGCTCAGCTTGCAATGTGTTGATCATCATTAGGCTTTATGTCCTGTTTTACAGAGTTCTTGGACAAGAACGATGTGTCTCTGGCTTCAGCCATGTTCACCACGTCCTCCTACAGCTTCCCTATCGCCATTGTGCAGGTGTCCAGCACCCCTCAGAAAGAGGAGTACCTGCTCTGCTTCCACGGTCAGATGCAACACTGCTTACAACTCTGTCTCTTAGTGAATGTGATGATCACTCACTAGGCTACAAATGTATACAAATGCACAAAAACACTCCGGATGAATTTGTTTTTAGTGGCTCAGTGGAAAAAGGTTTATTTTAGAGAAGCATTTTGAACAGGGATCACATTGTCTGTAACACAAGTATAACCCTGTTTAATTATATGTAATGTTGAGGATAATAAGATAAAGGTAAATATAAAAAAGTGGAGTATTTGGCCTAAAAATATCTTTCATGTACTTCACCACCATTGACTTTTTCAAAATATACTTTTGGGAACACTTCCCAAAACTAAAACAATATCACAGTACAAATATCTAATGGAATAATACCTCTAAAGGATTTCTTTTAGTGGCATTGAATAGAGCAATGAACAATTCTAACTTGATAAATATCACTAAAACAGGGCTTTTTATCAAATCAATCTGAATGAATAATGAATTACACATCATTTCATTATGCAGAATGTAATGTAATTCCCCTTAATCATAAATGTCCATCTACACTTTAATAGAAAAACACCACTAAATAACGAAGGAAGTTTTGTGATTAGCAGTTTCATCAAGCCAGAATTTCAGTGGCGCTACCTGAGTACATACATGAGTCACCCCAGCTCCTCAGGGGTCTGGCAGCTCAGATGAGCAATTTCCATGAAACCCAAACAAAAATTACATTTACATTATTGATTTTATTAATAATATGCTGGGTTTGTTTGAGTAAACTTCCTTCTTTACGCAGAACTGTTGAGGTTTTGAAAAATTTTCTTCATTTTTATGTTGTATTCTTGCACTTCTATTGCCCCAAAGGAAGTTTACCATCTGTAGGAAGTTCATAATTTTAAAAGAATATTTCATCTCATTTCTTTTAAATAATGTCCTGAATCGGGACAGTTATCTCATTAACATATACCTCCTCCATGATTACGAAACGTATTAATTAATCTTTGCCATGCTAAAGGAATTCTGTACATAGAATTTCTTCAAGTTGAAAATAGAAATAAAATCACATGATTTTCTTTGGAATTACTTAAGTTATTTAACTCTGCTCTCCTCGTTTGTTCACACTGGCAGAGTTTGGAGTGTTTGTGGACGGCTACGGCCGCAGAAGCCGCCCTGATGAGCTCAAATGGAGTCGACTTCCTCTGACATTTGGTAACAGCAGAATCAAACTGACAGTAGTACAGTCAATCAGAGCCAATACTTGAATGAAAAAGTTTAATGATTTCAGTGTTACTGTTTTAAATCTTCCCTCCTGTCTGATCCCCAGCCTTCAGAGAGCCATACCTGTTTGTGACTTATTTCAACTCGCTGGATGTTATCGAGCTTCAGGGACATGCTGCTCTCGGGTGCGTTAACGAATCAGACTTAAGACCACTTGTCTGACTGAGGGGTGGGCAAAAGTATAACAATTTTAACAATCCACTACATGCAGGTTTGAACTGGCAAAAACAGACCAGTTGTGGGACATCAACAGTGTTGTGCAAGTTCACACTTTTCATGAACTAGTTCAAAGTTCAGTTCACACATGCTCAAAGTGAACTGTTC
>JBBKCR010000016.1:6086221-6102901 GCA_037577295.1 Ladigesia roloffi
CATTTTATTTTTCGAGCGGAGAAGCCCTTCGCTAGTGCTTGAGTGACAACGCAACATGCTGTTTAAATGTGTGAGCCTTTGTCACTTTCTCACTTTGTCACTCGACTCATCAGGTGAAAATAAATCCCGATGTTGAATTGCGTTCTAACAGTGAACGACGTCTTCGCCGTTCATCACACATAAAATTCACGTTCAAGTTCATGATTTACTAATAAGTTGCATTCGGTTCAAAGTTCACTGAAATATGAACGTGTTTAATGAACGCGTTCTTTTGAACTAGTTCATGCACAACACTGGACATCGACAATTAAAACCAACAACAGCGGTTATCAGTAGAATTATTTCTGTTAAAAGTGTCATACACTGCACTAAATCGAAATAATTAGGACTAATTATGACCTCACTATATTGGAATATGCAGCCCGTCAATGTACTGACAATATATCATATACTCAGAAAATGATGTTTATCGTGATAACAATAAATCATTTCATCATATCGCCCACCCCTATTCTGACCAATAGTCTGTATTCAGTTTCTGGCATCTACTGCTAATATGATTGATTTGAAAATGTCTTAAGTGCTGTTATAATCTTTTGCTCTCAGGCCTCCTGCGCTTGCTCACCTGGACATCCCGAACCCTCGTTACCTGGGTCCAGCCATCTCCTCAGGTGCTATCTACCTGGCCTCCTCCTACCAGAACAAGCTGAGGGTCATCTGCTGTAAGGGCCACCTGGTGCGCGAGTCTGGGGAGCTGCAGAGGACCGGCTCCAGCAGGAGGTACACATCCAAAAATGTTATACTGTAAAAAGTTGGAGCTACGCTACCATTAGAAACTTTCGGCACACTGACATTTTTTACATTTGTATGTTACTCACTCAATATTTACAAAAATACATTAAATACTCTGCTGACAAATACATTCACAGCATGTTCACTGTTTGGGTACCTTCATTAGACAGAAAATGTCATTTCTCTTTAGCACTACTGACCTACAAAAACCAAAGGAAGAGTGCTACGATATTTAACAAGATATCATGTGCTGAAACAGTTAACTAGTTAAAGGATGTCGAGTTTTACTGCGCATCACCGTTTAAAGGATGTCAAACAGGTCATTGCATATTCTTTCCTAGTCAGATTCTTTTAGTGTTGACATCTTTTCATTAACAGTTGTTAACTTTCTGATGTTTTTTAAAAGATTAGAAATCTGCAGTTTGTAGATAAATGGGTAAGTGTGGTGCAAAAACATTTGACTGATTCTGTAAGTTGGAAGAGTGGAATTAAAGAATTGTTTGAGGATGCATATGACAAATATAGCATTTGAATTCAGTATTTACTACAGGCCACGCCTCCTGCCCTAACAAGCACTATTCAGTGATAACTGTGCTCAAATACACCTGCTGAACTGGTAATAGAAGTGGAATTACACTGACTTTTCAACATTTCTGACCAAAAAAATCCTTTTTGTAAAACATAGTCAGAATTGGGTACATTAGTGTGGATTGGAAATGGAAATCTGCCTCTGAAACTAGCTCACAGAAAGGTATTATATAATGATTATGAATGACTGTGAAAACAAATTTACTACTAATTTACCATTATCATTACATATAAAACTCAGAAGACTCTTGTTGGGTGATTTTGAATAGTATCTTTTTTCCAGAGATTACGACCACAGGTTCCCATCTGTTTTCTACAATTTCATATCAAACCACTTTAAATATTTAAACCTCAACTACTGAATTATGCAGAAATGTTGAAAACATAAATTGTGAATTGCCCTTGAAATACTGAGTTAAATTAGGTCACCAGACCGAGCTGAATTCCTGCCCTCTGGGAGCAGGTGACTCCCGCTTGCACTACGAAACCAAACCCCTCAATTTTACCTCTAAAATGACCTTAAATCCCAGGAAGATGACACAGATTGGGGCTGATTAAGGGGTAAAATTACACATTTTCCCTCTTACTCTTTAAAAATTGTGCCTTAAATAACCAAACCTCCTGAATTAATGCCTTATATTTAGGATTAAGGGGTTTCACACTCATGCCTTAAATCCACATTTAGGGTTAAATTAAGGGATCGAGTACAAATTATTGGCCACATAAACCAAATTAAGCAGTTTGGCATATTTTCAGGTGTTAATGAAGGTAGAATTAAGCACATTTCAAGCACATAGTGTTTCATAGTGTTTATGACTGTCACTAGATACACGTTTAGAGAAACTTTTTGTAATGATATGATTTCCACAGCAGCCCGAACAAGCGCGGCCCACCAACGTACAACGAACACATCTCCAAGAGGCTGGCCTCGGGTCCCGGAGCTCAGGAGGGCGGCCTGCACCGCGAGCCCAGCACCCCTCACCGCTACCGCGAGGGCCGCACCGAGTTCCGCCGGGACAAGTCTCCGGCCCGGCCGCTGGACAGGGAGAAGTCTCCGGGCCGCGCCGTGCTGGACAGCCGCAGAGAGAGGTCGCCGGGACGGGCGTTCGACGAGCGTGAGAGAGACAGGGAGCGCTCACGCCTGCACACTAGCTCAGTCCGCACCCAACTCACACCCGTCAACAAGGTACGCATGAAGCACTGCCATGTTAACTGCGTGTCCTTCTAGGATTTAAGCTGCTGTACGTTTAGAACCCTGAGGCAAAAACATTCCTGTGCCTGACAGAGAAACAGAGAATACTCTTTAAGAACCCGTAGTTGACGTGTTGTAACCATTTTTTGCACACAAAAAAAAAACAAAAAAAAAAATCCAAAATGTGCCGAGTGAAAACCCAGTTAAGTTTCTGGAAAATGTTACTGTAATTCACTGTGACTTGGTGAGGCTCGTTCCCTCCGTTAGTATCGTTAGTGTTTCTGAGCCTAGTTCTCTGAGGCAGAGCGGCCAGCCCTGCTGAACTGTGACCCTCTCTGTCCTGGTGCCGGTGTAGGTGTGGGACCAGTCTTCAGTCTGAGAGCGCCCCGGACAGCTGGAGTAAAGAGCCATCGTCCACTCCCAGCACGGATGGACATGCCATTTTACAGGCCTCTCTTTTAACACAGCTATTCCATCGTCCCATTGCCTGTAATGTGAGCAGAACCACGCTGAAACCTTTTTCCTTTAGCTGTTGTCCAAATATACTTGCACCTAGACGTTTGCTCACATATTTTCGCCAGTTCACGAGGAAGGCCCCTGATCAGTGGAAGACTGTAAATGATACCTGATAATCATGAAGCCCATAAGTATTTAAAAAAAAGCATAGCACATAATTACTGTAAATATACTGACTCCAACTTTTATAGTTTAAAAAAGGTAACCAAGTTGAATGACAAAGTCAGGTCTATTTTTTATGAACAACATGTTTGTATAGAGTTAAAAACCGGTTTCCTACAGAAAAGTTGTCATTTTCACTTTCACATGTCCGCTATTATGGTCATCACAGTTAAAGCCGGCTGCTTTTCCAATATTGTCTGTCAAGCCTTTTGTCCGACAATTTTGTAAGAGCTACGCGACAGACATAACCGAAACTGCACACTGCATATATTTATGCTAATATTACTCTAAGCTTCTAGAAAAACTTCTTGAAAAAGAGACAGGTCATGTTCTCGCTACAAGTGTCCTTGTGCTGTTACAGTAATCGTATAGCATTTTGTTGAGACAGTATAAACAGATTAGCTTTTACTGACACACTGTTGACTCCAAGAAGTCTACTGGGCTCTTCTGGAAAAAGATTTTCGCTGCTTAGTGTACAGATGTCCTGTTATGCTGTTTGGTGAAATTAATGTCCAGTAGCCCTCAGGGTTTGTATAACAAATATTAACTGCTTCCTTCTGTGGGATTACAAGCACAGCTACAGTACAGCCCTCCCCCTCCCCCCCATTTTTTTTGTAAGAAATTTAAGCAAATACATGAGTGTTGGCATCATACGCATGAGTACATTCTTCCTCAGTTTTGGGAAGTCCTGTCATGTATCCACTTGATATGGATTGTTCTACATATTGATGTTTTAAAACTAACAAATGTTTTTTCTTTTTTTTGTAAAAACGTTGGGAGGTACATTAAACATTATAAAGTCTCAAATTGTTGCTGTTGCATTATTGACGTCCGTGTGAATTGCAAACAAAGCGTTCTCATTTAGTACTACCATGACGTCGATGAATGAAAAATATGATGGAGAGTCTTTGAGTTATAGATAAGCAGCATCTCTCAATGACAAGTGAGGGTAGTGATGAAACACGACATTATTGGATCATAGTTTCCCTGTCTACTGGTATACAGCCATGTAGTCACAAATCAGAAAATGTTTTGGCGGCAGACAGGTTTCCCAGACAGTAAACATCAAAATCAAGGTCTTTCTGGAACCATTTTCCTCAAATTAAAGGACCCAAAAAACAGTTTCACAGGTCAACCATGGTTCATTACAGGGGCAACACTGTTTACCTGCATGTACCCGACTGTCACATTTTTTCCAAGGCAGGTGGAACAGTAAACAAGGATGCACAGACCGTAGGAGACACACACAGATGTGACTATTTACTAATGTTCTGTACTTAAGGTTCTGTTATTGCTCCAAATACATAAATTCAAGCACTTTCAATGACCCAGGTCTACTTTTTGCTATTAATAAACTTTTACGATATAACAAACCCAACGACAAAAATTTGGTTTAAAAAAACCCAAAAACTTCCAATGAGATTTGAGTTCACCTTTGACATACTAAATAAACTCAGAACGCAGAATAAGTAAAACACTGAAATGAGATCGAAAGCGTTAGATAAGAGAACATCAAAAGAAAAACGTGGTCTGATTGGAGTTTCATGTTCAGATTTATTCTCGTATAAGTTCGTGACCATGTCTATTTCAGATGGTTATCAGTGTGCAAAAAAATAATCTATGGAATTTTCTCTTTCGAAAGAAGAAGGAAAAAAAAAAACATTTCACATTCACGGATTGATGTTAAGATCATTCATAAATCAAGTTACCACCTGCTACTCAGTCCACTAGGATCCAGTCTTCATGACGGTCCTCATGGACTCCTCCAGTTTAGGAGAAAAAACCCAGTTCAGTTGAGCAACATGGAAAACTCCTGCTTTAAACTAAACCTGTTTTAAATGGGCTCAACTAAAGTCTCTGAATGCTGGCAGTTTTTAAAAATGTCATTTTGTTGAGGAAAAAAGAAAAAAATGACTATGATAAACATATTCTGATTGTGCAAATGATCAAATGAGAAGTGTAAAGTTTGCCAAGTTTGGTTTTGTGTAGGTTTTCGGGTCATTTGGGGTCACTGTTCTCAGTGCATAGGCAGCTCATACATCACACGTCATCACTCGGACTTCCTCTACTCATCCAACACTGATTATCCTGTGGCAACTGAATTGTCAGGATTGAACACAAAACTAAAAAAAAATTTAACTGTCAATAATAAATATTCATGAAAAATTCTGCCAGGAAAAAGATCAGGGAACCTACGGCAGCATTTCAAACAAAACTCTCCTCGCCTCGTGTTGAAATTTTTGTTTCCTTTTTCTCCCCCCTCCCCCACCCCCCGCTCCCCAGAGATTACCAAAAATAAAAATCAAGAGGAAACAAATAGAAAACAAATAGCTACAACTCGGGGGAAGGGGGGGGGGACACAAACATTTTTGGTGACTAAATTCGTAAGCCACTATCCAAGAATTCTATACAATTATTTTTTCCTAAATGCTATATATTCCATTCTTATATATTATATAATTTGTTTTTGCATCATGTTACAAAAAATATTAGTGAAGATGTTAAGTGGCAAATAAGCATGAAAGGGAATCCTGCAAGAAAAAAAAAAGCATCATCTTCACGGAACTCGAGATATGACACAGCAGATCGAAAAACCAACAGCTCCCTCAAGTGGAGAAAAACTGGCATTACTGATTTGTCACATGTAGCCAAAAAGGTAGAGGGGATGAATGCAGGCGTGCCTGGTCGCTCGAATTGCGCATCCATCTTCAGTCTGTTTGCGTTGAGAGCTTTCCGGGCTTCATGGTGACACGTCTTTTAAAGAGCATAGACCTCAGTTGGACTAGTGTCCAACGTCCAAATCAAAAATAGGGGGGAAAACTAGGACTGCAAATGAGCCCAATGTGTTCTAAAAATTAAGACCACCCGTTTAGTTCTCACTCATAAAAAGAAAAGTGAAGCATCTATGGAGTACCAGTAAGTCTCTGGTAGTGCTTTGAGAAAAAAAAAAGCATCGTCTATAGAGAGCAGCACTAAATCAACACTCACAGCAAAGCTAGGAGTAGAACCGAAGCCTTGTCATCTCACGCACGAAGCACCATACACTATCAGTTCCAAGTCCAGCAGTGAAAATCACATCCTAATGACATGACTAAAAAAATCCCTCAGAAAGAGAACGTCCTCCAATCAGATCCAAGTATGCGCACACTCAACAACACTCTCCTTCTCCTCTGCAGCAGGGTGCCAGAAAAAGCTTTGCTTTCACTTTGGGGAAAGAAGAAGAAGAAGGAAAAAAAAAAAAGAAGTCAAGCTTCAGTGAAATCATAGTTCAACCTGGCCATCACCAATACCTTCAGCAGTTCAGAAAATATCTGTGCGTTTCATTTAACTACCAATGCCATCTGTCACTCATATAAACGTGCCACCCAAAAGTGCTTAGAATCTTTGCAGCCATGTCCACCGGGCACATCCCACTCTATATATACACACAATTCCCTTTCAGATGGGGAAAAAAATGCAAAAACAAAAATATATTAATAACAAATGCAGCATCTTCCTGCTATGACCAAGGATAAGTCTATGAAACGTTCTACTGTATGTCCCTCAGTTCCTCAGCAGTTCTGCGCTTTCAGGCGGTGTGTTGGGGAGCAGACGAATCCCCGGGCAGGGCTAATTGGAGCTGGCGGTGATTGGTTTGTCCAGCTCGAGCTCCAGAGGAGGAGCTGGAGCCTGCAGGCTGCTGTAACACGCCTTACACACCCGGGTGGGCTCAAACAGCTGCTGGCTTGGCACAGGGATCTTCTGATCACAACAACTGGCACAGAAAACATTCCCACAGTTCCTGCAGGGGGCGACAGAGAGGGAGAATTCAGGGATGTGAAATGAGGAGAGATAGAAAGAGTAGGAGGGTGGTGAGAAAAAGCAAAACTGAATCAGATATCATTCATGCCGATTACACCTGCTTTTGCTGCAGCCCACGCCTGGCATGTTAAACACAATTGATGTTTCAGTCAAACCAAGGGTTTCAGCCACTCTTCAAAGATGCTGGAAAACAATGATGTTAAATGACAGCCACTGACAGGTAAGGCAACGTTTAAAAAATTTAGTGAGAGTTCAGTCTGTACTGTCGGCAAATGTAAGTCATCATCATGCACAAAAAATTCAATTCAACAAAAAAACAAAAAACAAATGTGTGAGCTAAGTGACTTAACAGCAGGGAGGGTGAGGTGCAGAAATTTGACAACTCTCAAAGCTATGTGCACTTGATATCACACAAACCAGAAAAACAACCATGCGCCCTTTTGACCATTTTACACAACGTTCCTGACCTGACATGCACATTCTTTCCATACAATCGCATAAACACACAAGGTCACATGCGCTCTCACACACCTCTCCATTGGCTTCTTCAGGACAGTTCACGAATCGCACATATTTTTTGGAGAAACAAATTCCAATCACAAATGAACATTTTCGGTTTTGTTCTCAGGAAAGTCCATTATTTTCAATCCAATTTGCAGCAAAATTACTGAACTGCAAATAAATGTAGAAAGCTCAAGAGCAGGTTTTTGTAATGGGCTCCCAAAACAGAGAAAGACCATTAGCAGAAGGTTTTGAGGAGTCTGGGAATGCAGCTACACTGAATAAGAGCTGACTTTAGCCAAATGAAGGGATGACCGAGAAAAAGGAAGTTTCACTCTGAAGCAGCGTGTCGTTAAAAGAGAGTAAGAGGGAGTAAGAAAGATGAGAAGAGGGGGAGGGGGGATTAAGAAAGCAAGTGGCAAGTGAGAAGTGAGAGCGAGAGAGAGAGAGAGATAGAAAGAGTAGAAAAAAGGAAGTGAGAAAAAGAACAAGAGTAAGAGGTGTGAAAGCGCAAGTCATTGGTGGGGGGGGAGAAAGAAAGAAAGTAAGAAGGACGAGAAAGGATGAGAAAAGGGAGCAGGAAAAGAAACAAGTGTGTCTTTTTTTTCCTCACCAGGCCTCCTCCACATGCTCCTTGCTTCTGTGATAGAAAAGGGAAGAAAATGAATAGCTGCTGCTAAAAGCTTTTTTGCTGTCGGTCTCCTTAGGGACAGCGGATATTACCATCTTTTACAGCTGTCGCCATGTGTAGTCGCATGTCTATGAAGAAAATGTTGGGCAGAACTGAGGCCATCTGGCCAATTACTTAACAGGTGAGATTTTTCTCACTGATATCTGCACCACACATGCAAATCGCTAGTTGTTTTGTTTATTTAGTCAGCTGTGGTTGTTCTGTTTACACACAGATGTGCACACATGCGGCAGAAAGTTATTTGTGGAAAACATTCATCCAGCTTCCATTTCTGCCCTTATTTACACAAACTGGGAGGAAATTTCAGAGCTGGATAGAGTGACTGTTGAGTCTCAGTCATCACTCCAGGCTCTTAGACTGTACATAAAGAACTGGAAGTGTATGTCTTGCAGGACAATAAACAAGAAAAATCTTATCATGTGTTTTATGTCTATGGCTGTTACCTGCAATGGTGCTTTCTAGCAGCCAGCCAGAATCCCCTCTCACAATTGTAACAATGGGCAGCCAGATGATCAGGGTACCACCGGGTCACCTACAGTACACAAACACACAGCTTCAGCACTCACTGGAAAGCTTCAGTCAAACTTTTTCCCTCAATAATTTAATAATAAACATTTTAGAGCCTGACATTGTAACGCAGTGGAAAGATATTCAGGTCTTCTGCTTGTGTGTGTGCTACCTCTGTGTCCTGCTTGTCCACTTGCTCCCAGCTGGCCTCTGAGAAGAGCTCTGTGCTGCAGCGAGACAGGCAGTTCTGATCCAGGTTCAGGTCTGAGTCTGCAATTGAGGTCTGACGTGGGAGGACAGCGAAGAATGTATAAGAAGTAGAAAAAAGAAGTGCATTAGAGTGAACGCTCCCTCTCAGGTGGTTTGCAGTAGTTACTTAGTATTTAGGTGCATAATCGCAATCCAACAAGACAAAAACAACACATTTCCTCTTCGCTTATGTAATAGTCATATAGTCCACGTATTGTGTTCATGTAGTGCTAGTTTCAGGTAAGAAAATTCTGTAACTAGAATTTGTGAAAATTTCTTGCTTCATTTATCACAGCACAAGTTAATTAATCTCAAGACTTGCTTATGTGTTTTCTAATACTATACGATGCACCGTCAGCTATGAACATTGAAAATTAAAGAAAAAAAAGCTTTAAAAGCATCTATGACAAACAGGTGTTTGTCTCAGTTATACACTGTGTAGTCAAAATGGCAGATTATCTAAAGGAAGTTGATAAGTGATCACTGTCATGGGTTAAATGATATTTCACGGCTAATAATTGACAATTTAAAGCTCAATAAAACCTTTTAAATAAATAACATCATTCTGTTTTTTATATTTTAAAGAGAACCAAGAATTTACAACAAAAGTGACAAAATAATTACAACCCCTAGATATTCTGTGCCTGTAGCAATATGGAGTATGGAGTAAAGAATACATGACCATAGTTACAACACTGTCAGAGAAATGGCCTTTGGAATACCAGTTACATTTTTAATAGAGACACATACAGAATGTATTAAATTAAGTTGGATATAAGCTAAAAGTTAAGTAAAATGGTTAAATTCTGAGATAATGATATACTCAAGCATGGACCATTTGTTGAATGTTGAATGTTCCAAAACCTGGCAACACTGTGAAGAAAGTGCTCACCACTTCGTCTCCCACGTCTCCGTTGAGGCGCAGC
Source organism: Ladigesia roloffi (assembly GCA_037577295.1). Lineage (NCBI taxonomy): Eukaryota > Metazoa > Chordata > Actinopteri > Characiformes > Alestidae > Ladigesia > Ladigesia roloffi. The sequence continues at coordinate 6,096,147 of JBBKCR010000016.1, forward strand.
AAGCCTGCGACCTGCTGACTTTCCAGACGGCTCCACAGCTCCTGCACCTGCCTCTTTAGTGCCTCCACCTCCAGCTGGTGGCCGGCCTCAATCTGCCTCAGCCGCTGCTGTACAGCATCCGTGTGCAGGGTCAGGCCGTCATCGTCCAGGTGGTTCCGGCCCGAGGGCAGTTCCTGTGGAGGGCTGGTGAGAGGCCGTCCCAGGAGCACCGAGTGCAGGCAGCGGTGGTGTGAGCAGCTACCCCTTGTGTGGAGCTGCCCAGTGAGGGAGCCGCAGCTAGCTAGCGAGATCTGCCGGCTCAGTGAGGCGCGATCACCGTTCGCTCGGGCCCACTGAGGAGTGGTGGCCTCCGGCTCGCTGGAGTCCCCGTTGCACACCAGGTGGAGGGGTTCAGCCGAGGTGGAGGAGGGAGGGAAGGCACTGAGGGACGGCCGTTTGCAGATGCCGTTTAGAGTTCTTGGTGCACCTTGGGAGTCGGGCTCTGCCTCAGGGCCGTGGTGTTTGAGGCACGTGGATTCAATTGAGGGTGTGGGTTGTGCAGGTTCAGGCACACGGCCAAGAGTCTCTGGCCGGACGCCCAGGTCCTCAGTGAGGGTTTCTGTTGAGCTTTCTAGAAGGGAGAGACGTTTCTCTGCAGCTAGCTCCAAAGGCTCTGATATAGGCCTGGTAGTGTCTGGACCAGGGCCAGGAGTGTTACCCTTCTCCCCATAGCCATTAGTCATAGTCCTGAGGGCAGAGGACGGGGAGGGTGCGGGAGTAAGAGTGCAAGGAGGGTTTGGAGCCTCTTCCATGGTGCCTTTCAAAACCTCCTCCACAAGCTCATCTGATTTCTGGCTCTCAAGGGCATTCTGATCGCCCAGGCCATGAGGTAGCTGTGCCTCGGACTGACAAGGCTTCAAATTCACATCTGAATGGAGTCCATTCAAGTTTGTCTCCTCTGGACTTATTTCATCTTCTGGCTGCATCTCAAAACCATTGATTACACCTGTTTTATCAACCTCGGCTGAAGCAGCATCCGAACTGCTCTGGTTCTCAGCGCCAATGAGAGCAGCAGTGAGGTTAGCTCTGTCTGCTTTAATGTCTTTCAGACTGTCTGCAGCAGCCTCCTGAAGAATGTTCTCCATCTGACCCACTGCCACACCCACCAAAAGCTCTGCTTCCACTCCCTCCCCCATCGGCAATCTCACATAATTGACATCCCGAAAACCCTCTCCCTCCTCGCCCTCCCCATCGAGTGTGGTTCCGTTAAGTTCAGCCCCTACTGGGTCGATGGTTCTCCCCTCAGAGTCCTGCGGCAAAGTGCCATCAGGTCCAGCCCCTATATTGAGCTCCAGCGACCTGCGATGGTCCTGCCACTTCTCATTCAGGCTGGGGTCGCTGGATCGTCTGTTTGAGGGTAGGGTGTTCCCAACTTCACATGCACTAGGTAAGTTATCAAATGATCGGGTCTTGGGGCGCCTGTTAAAGGGAAAAAAAATTACGAAAATGGAATCTGCTTCAACAAATGGATGATAATTTCAATGTGATGAAATCTGTTATAAAAACTTGTTTAAAGTATCAATATCTTTAACAAATCATTTTACATTTAAAATCACTTCTAATTGGTTATTTAATATTAAGTGTAAAACAATACACATATTAAATGATTGAGTATTTCCAGATTAGGAATTCTGACTATTTTTCTATTTGAGTATTCGCAAGTGGTCGGTCACAATTACCCCATTTACTCCAATTATCGATTAATCCATTAAAATTTATGTTCATGATGAATCAACTTGGTGATTAATTCATAATTTAATTCAAAACTTTAAATTAAACCATGCTTCACATCCTGAAGATTCTCCACATTAGGAAGCTATTAGCACTGAAATGGTTTCTGACTTACAGCATTCAGACCGGGTTAGGGACAGGTGTAACAGGATTTTTGCTCATCTAGATAGCAGTGATGACATGTAAGATTGAAAATGTAAATCTTTAAACAAAATTTGTGCAAATTTCACTAATGGTTTTTAATGTTGACACACAGGCAAATTATAAGTGTTTGATAGCTTGGATGGATTTAAATAGTTAGACTCTTACATCCCATGTTCTCCACTTTATTCTCAGCCCCTCCGCTTCATTTACAACACATACGTGTGCAAGGGGCAGTAAAATACATTCATTTGTGTTTTTATATCTCTGTTTGTGCAAACATTGTTTTTTCATAATATATGTTTTGATTCAGTCTTTCAAACAACTTTTCAATAAAGCAATATTAAAGAGTTCTCACTATTTAAAAGTAAACAGATACTGTTAGTAGTGGTTAGCAGTGGTTGATACGTTTCTTAAAGTGATTCTAAAGCGTCAGGATTGTTTTAGTCCTGATGTGGTCTTAAAGTGTTCAACAAAACTGCATTAGTATTGGGTAGGTTACTTGATTATATTGAAGATTGATTCCTAGCTAATGTTTCAGGTGATGGCACTGGTGTTGCGAGGCAAAACCTTCAGCAGCACCACAAAAAAACTGTGGAAAGTGTCAGATGAGAGCTAATGAGCTAACACCAGTACATTGCCGGATGCAGAGTCATCATCGTCATCTACAGCAAGGGTGTCAAACTCCGTTCCTAAAGGGCCGGTGTCTAGCATTTACTAAACCTGGCAATGAACTGGCGAGGTGAACCAGGTGTTTCTGAGAAATCACCAGGACAGGAATTCAATACCCCTTATCTACAGGGTATTTTCTCATCACCTGACAATGTGCCATCAGCTTGTCAGCAATATATTTTCACTTTTTCTAGACCTCGTAAGCATGAGCTGGATTAGTGCTAGAACAGGCTGCATCCTCACTGCCTCAAGTCCCTAAAAGCACCTCCTTGGGATAATTATACAAAAGTATAAAATAATACACCAATACACTCACTCGCAAATATGAGCAAAACTATCACATTTTAGACGTTTAAAAATGAAAACTATTTTAAATTCATTGTTTGCTTGTCTATTTTCATAAAAAAATGTAACATGATTTAAATATTGAGATGGCGCCTCCATTATCAGTTACCACAATCCTAGGGCACCCACGCACACCTCCTAGATGCAAAGGAACCCATAACTATACTCTTCCCTCATTTATATGCTTATAAATGAATTGTGTATGTGCTGTTCCAAGAAAAGTAATGGAGAGTGCTACATCAATAAACTGTGGACAAGAATAACTCGCATCACCAATGGCAGGAAGTGCCAAGCTATCCCAAACCTTAGGGCTGTGGTGTGTGGCATGCTCACCTGCCCAGAGGCTGGTCTTCAGGATTGGCACTGGACGCAGGGTAGGGAGCACAGGAGTCATCAGAGGGGGTTGTGGGTGAGGAGTTGGGCAGGTATACTGCAGTCCAGAGCATCAGGTTGCGCACATGGCACACAGGGTGCAAAACCTGGTTACAGAAGACAATTGATAAGAAATTCACAGAGTTTTGGGGGCCATTTTTCACAAATACAACGTGGCAAAATTTAATTTTGTGTTTCTCTGTGTCATAAATTTAACTGCACAGATGGAGGAACTGCAGCCAACTATTAAATGAAAATAATTCAAACAGCTAAAACAGGCAGTTACCACACCACAAAAAAAAAAAAAACAACAAATAAAAATCTGACAAGTTGGGCTAAAGACGACGACAAAAAAAATGTCACGCAAAAACATTCCTGAGTAAATGAGTGGGATGAATGCCTGTGATTTGTGAACAATGCGCCCATCCTCCTCTTCTATTGTTTCCTTATGTAATTCTGACTGCAACAATTAGAGCATTTCAAATGAGGATGGAATGTATGACAGCGAGAGGGAGGGGTGTTATGGATATTGTTGTTAAATAGAGTTTCCAAAACAAGTCTTAAAACCTACGTAAAAATAAGGAAATGGAGAGTGAAAAGAAAAACAAAAAGCAAGGGGACAATGACAGAGCTAAAAGAACGTACAGTCTCCGAGTGTGACGAGTACAGCATGTTTTTGAAGGAGCGGTTAGGTGCGCGCAGCAGAGACCACACAGAGCAGGTCCTCTCCTGGATGTGTCTGTCCGTTCTCTCCTTCCCGCTGTTGCACAAGAATGTGCCAAACAGACACGAGTATGTGTGCTGCACTAGTTTTACCTGAACATACATAATGCACATAGACACAAAGCAGTAATGTTATACATACAGCACAAATTACACCCCTGACCATTCTACAAGAGCCACTGTACATGACATTCAACCTGACCATCAATTTCAGCACGGTAATGTCTACTTTAGACGCTAACTGCAGCTTCCCTCACCAGAAAGGCCTCATTGAATTCAAAGGAGCAGGGGAATTGTCTCTGAAGCTGGTGCACGCAGTCAAGCCACTGCAGGAACACTGGACAGCGCTCGTTCACGTCCTCTGCGTTCTCGCCGTGACCACAACGGTCAGCAAACTTATGGCCAAAGTCCAACCATTCCGTCTCCACCAGAACTTGAAAACCCTGAGGGGTAGAACGAGTTTTCTGTCATTTTAACTACACTCAACACTGATGTTTTATATCACTGTAGTTAAGTCAACATTAAAATGAACGACGTGCAACTGAAGATAAAGGTGCAAAAAATAATTTATGCAAATGTTTTAAGCTGCCGACATACATTTTGAACTTCTTCACCCAAAGAATTTAAATGAATAATCAAAATAAACCGTACCATGACATACCTTACCCACTCACTGTTTAATAATGAAAACATTTATCGCACTAATTGATCCCCCTTTTCCTTTAACTGTTGTGCTCACCTCAATTGTACGATAATAAGGGTCCAACAGGAGTTTGGAAAGTGCCACTATCTGAGGGGTGCGGTCCCAACCATCTGAGCAGTGCACCAGTACTGGTCTCTGGTCTCGATCCGCAGCATTTACCACCAGCAGTGCGGCTTTCAGCAACAGAGATAAATGTTGCAGCCACTTGGTGCTCTCCAGAGCAGACAACCAGCTAAAGAAACAACAAAAACTCACCGTTAAACTGACAGAACAGGGCTGCCTCTACAGGCAGGCTATGCAACATCTTATATGGATGAGGTAACAATAAAATGAGTAAAATGACACATAAATCAAAATTAAGGGGATTCATTATCCAAAACCCCCAAAACAATACAGGAAAGGAATATTGCACCGATGATGCAATGTATGCTTCTTAATGCAATAAAAAGTTCACCTATAAAATAAAAATTGAAATTTGTATAGTCACTGGTGTAGTCTAAGAGCTCATCCCATTGCCTAGCAACCAAGCACTTTGCCTGTGTTATATACGCCCAGGCAAGAATAAACTCTGGAAAAATGTGTGTGAGTGCGAGAGAAAGAAAGAAAAGAGAGAACTAGAGAGAATTATTATTCACTTTAAAATATATGGAGAAGGGAAATCAGAGTAGCTGGAATAGGTTTATTGGAGGGAATTTTAAATATGAGCCAAATGAAAACCAGAGACAGATGTGTTGCCAAGAAACATGATGTGACTCATTACTAAAAGCAGAGAGGATAGAGGTTAAGGACTTAGGAAACAGCTGAAGAACTGGATTATTATTAAACAAACTCCAGCCCGTTTTGCAAAAACTTGATTCGAACACAGACGAAGCAGCACTTCAACAAGTGAAGGATTTCCTGGGAAATAAGCATTGTTTGACACAAGATAATACATGCGTAAACCAAGTATCAATCTCAATAATATTGGGCTTATCCCTCATGAAGGTTCGTAACCTTGTATCTGTGTATTTTGGGGATTCAGGATCTTATCAGAGTAGCCACTAGCAGGCTTACTTGGCAGGGTCAGGCATCTGCGTGCAGAGGAACCGCAGAGACTGGAAACTCTTGCGTATGGAATGAATGTTAGCCATGCCCATGAAGACCACTTCACAGTTAGGGTAGTACTCTGGAGGAAAATGAGAAAAGATGAGGTCAAACAAGTATGGTTTTACAACACCAAAAATGAAAACAAAACGACATACAAATTTCGAAGTCAATAAACTAAAACAAACTTTTTCGTTTTAGCCAGACTGCACAAAACATTAGATTTTTGGAGTTCAGAACATAGCACCCATACCTGGGCACTCACAGCCTCCTCCCTTGGCTCTGTTAGCCACTGCAGCGGCATAGGATCTGGCATCCAAGATCAGGAGTTTATGAGGCTGGATGGCCATGGTTTCAACTTCGGAATTGTTTGTCATGGACGAGTCTGAAACAAAGTCATGAAGAAGGAGGGTTATTAATGATTCCATTTCTATGTCCCTAAAAAAGCAACCGACAAGGATAATGACTTTAAAACGAACCGAAATCAACATCAGAGAGGTCAGGACCATTGGTGTACTCGCGGGACAAGGACCCGTTGACGACATATTTGGGAGAGTGACTGTCCACGGCACATGCTCTGGCGATGGACTGGACCAAGTGCTCATCATCAGCATTCCTCCAGCCCCACCAGCTCACCTCTGGTTGGCCACAGCGAGCGATCACTGCCCCTGTGCTCTGGTGCCTGCAGGTTCATGAGATACAAAGAGTGATGCCTGAAGAAGCCAGAGATCTCTGGGAGGAGATGGGGTCATATGGCTATATTACTGATACTTTATGGAAGCAGAAAATTCTGCTAAATGTCTCTTCAGTCAGTGATTTAAAAGAGCATTTTTTTACTTGGAACTTGTGCTGGTTGAAACAACATAATAATTAGGGATGAGCGAGTACAGCATTATCTGTATCTGTATCTGTTAACCAGATGAATTATCTGTATCTGTATCTGTAC